>JAODAL010008376.1:0-118130 GCA_025379985.1 Phyllomedusa bahiana | reverse complement strand
CTGGGAATATGGCGCCAGTAAAGCTACATTAAACAATTGCCATGTCTTTATGAGGTTAATGTTTACCATGTAACAATTATATTGTTATTCCATATATGATATACTGTAATTTATGTATGTCTGAATTTTAATACACACAGTTTCATCCCATGTTTAAGGGAAATTAACGACTGCAGGTTAAGCGTGCATTAACCTCTTTTACAATGAAATAAATTGAACCATGCAGATGTACAGTATATGTACATAGCTTTTAGTGTTTTATCTGCAAATATCCCGTCCATTTCAAAGAGAACAAGAATAATTGATTATATATCTAATGAAGAAATTTAGCTTTCAGAGTCTGTTTTAATCTAATGTTATGGCACTCTGATACTGACCTATTTCTTTTTCTTATCAGCCAGCAGTCTCTCATCATTTCTTTGCTCTTTGCTGTAAAACTTTTTCTTCTAGAAAGTCACTGAGCCCCAGCACCTCCCACAATTTTTTTATGTATTTCTTTTTGGGTCTTTATAGTGGCATTGTGCAACCCTATAGCTTTCTTTTTATGATTTTATTAGCCTGTTTTCAATTATGTACACTCAGAGGAGTGCAGCAGATACTGAAACTAAGTAGGAGAACTAAGCTTAGGTTAGATTCAAACTGAAATGAAAACTGAAATGAATGAGAAAGTTTCGACCACTTCTCCATTCCAAATGGATAGTTTTCAGGGCTCGTTCTCAAGATAAGTGCAGGTCCCAAAGATTGGACCTGCACCTATCAGACCTTGATGGAATATTACTGTACCCACAAATTTTATGGTGGGGAACACCCCTTTACCCTTTTTTAATCCAAATAGAAAGAAAAAGTATTTAACATTGATTTTTGCATTTTCTTTCTTTTTCTTTTATTTTGCAGCTTTAAAAATTTTGTTTTGGTTTCCATAAAGAATTTCAGTTTTTGTTTCATCTGACCCCGAAAGTTTTTTCCCTTTTTCCCTAGTTCATTTTTAAAGATTGTGGCACTAATAATATGGCAACATTTTTTAATATTTTGTTGATATATGGCTTCTTCTTTACATGATAAAGCTTAAACTTGCATTTGTGTATTGTAAGGGAAATATGTTCCCCAACAAGATTTCTGGGGTACTCCCAAACCCCTCAATGTTTTTCATGAAAATATGCATTATTTAAAGGGTTGTTCCAAAATCAATTCATTTACCCCCAGGCCCCCTTTTCTCATTTCATTTTTAATTTACTGGTTTTCTGGCCTCATTGTGAGTGCTGAGGACACCAGGCTGTAGCAAAAGCGACCGTGCGGCCCGCTACAGGAAAGTTTTAACGGTCTGTAGCTATACACCTAAGGAGCTGATGTAGCTCATACAAAGGGGAATCTATACACTGTTAATGGACACATATTAAAAATGACTTGTTTTTGCAAGATTTACAAAAAAGCAATCCTTGTAGTGAGACAACACCTTTAATGCAGTGCCGCTTGAGGACCCATGTATCACAACTGTATCACAATGCATCTGTTTTTTTTAAAGGATTTTTTTAAAATTTTCTAATTTTTGATGATACGAGAATAAGAATATTTTTTCTAGAACTGTTCCACAATTTTTAGACACAGTTTTTCACAATTTGGCCTCTATAACCTCTGACAATTTTTGCTTTTTAGGGACTCTGGGGTAATGTCCGTTTGCCGGCCCCCCGGCCACATCGGGACTTCCCCCTTGGCCCCAGTAACTTACCTCTCCCTCATTCCTGCCTGCGAGTTGTTCGCTTGCTGTGTCTGAACTCCCCCATCTGCAGCTGTCCACTATGGGAAGCGCTGGCTCTTCCTGATTTAAAGGGCCAGCTTGTACCACCAAGTGGTTTCTATAACCAACATCGATTTGCTGAACCAGTGTCCTGGACCAGAAGAATGCAACCAACAAGGATCAACATGAACTAGCAAAGGCAGCTGATGGCGTGTGTTCATTAATTTCCTAGTTAAAAAGTGCACAGTCTTTCAATGTCCTGGGACACAGTGCTAGAACTGCAATGAAATAAACTAACCTCACCATCTGATGCTGCTCTGGTCACCCAACATGAAGCTTGTGGCTGTCAGCAAGCTAGCAGGACTGCTGATTTCCATTACAAAACAGGCTGAGGCAACCAGTCATCCCCACACAAAGATTTTCCAAGACTTTTTTAAAAAACATCCCAGTCACCTCCCTTTTTGTTAAAATTAACCCATATGTACCTCTCTCATCACCACCGTTCCAGCACTGCCAGAGCTCCAGTGTCCCCCCATCCCTCACTCATGACATCATGTTCATGGATCACATGATGCTGCAGCCAGTAATATAGATATATAGGTCATGCACACCTTGGTAAAAAGGGGTCTTTTTAGGGGACGGGTGCCAGGTGAAAAGGTCAACAGACCAGTATATAGTAGTATGAAGTTTTTACACCGGCACACTATTAACCCCTTCCTGACTGACGGTCGTAATAATATGGCTCTAAATTTTTTTGCTCTTTGCCTTCTGAAAGCCATAACTTTTTTATTTTTTCATCTACATAGACATATGAGGGCTTTTATTTCGCGGGACAAGTTGTACTTTCTAGTCGTGTTATTCATATTACTATAGAATATACTAGGGAACGGCAAAAAAATTCTAAGTGGGGCAAAATGTGAAAAAAATCGTATTGGTGCCATGTTTGCGGGAGGTTTGTTCTTACAGAGTTTATTCTGCGGTAATAATTAGGTGTTATCTGTATTCTACAGGTTATGCATCCATAATACCAATACCAAACATAAAATCCAAAAGGAAAACAACGGGTCCAGCGATGGATAATCTTTAAGCCAAGTGTAGAAAATGAAAGCATAGGTAATACACAGGTTAGCCATTACAACCCCTATTTTTATCCAAAGAAGTCTAGAGATGAAACAATGGATAGATTTCAACAGGTTATGGAAAGAGATTTAAAAACCTTGGCAGGACAGATAGGAGAAGGAGGCAAACAAAATATGACTAAAAGTGAGATAAAAGCCCTTAATGAATTAAAACAAAATAAAAACCTTATCATTAAAAAATCCGATAAGGGCGGGTCCGTTGTGGTGTTGGATTCTAACCTGTACCACAAAATAGTAATGGAAGTTCTGAATGACAAAAAAACATACAAAAAAATGAGGGGAAACCCTAGCAAAGATATACAGAGTAAACTTGAAAAATTACTAGAAGGCATATGCACAGGGGCCATAACAGAAAAGGAAAAATTGGATCTCATGGTAAATAACTCTAAGATACCCATATTTTATGGGGTACCTAAGACCCACAAGGAGGAGTTTCCACCAAAAATTAGACCGATTGTCTCGAGTAGAGACAGTCTATGTTCCAAATTAAATAAATGGATAGACAAACTCCTTCAACCCATCGTGCAAGGATTACCCGGGTACCTAAAGGATAGTTCCTCTGTACTGAAAGTCTTCTCTAGTTTCCCCTGGTCTAAAGAATACTGCTGGCTTAGTCTTGATGTCACCAGTTTATATTCCAGCATACCCCAGGGGTTAGTTAGAACTGCGGTGGAATTTCATCTTTGTAAATATAGTTCCTACTCTACAGAGCTAATATCTTTTGTGCTAGAGTGTATAGATTTCTTACTTTACAATAACTTTTTTGTATTTGATGAAATATTTTATCTGCAACTTGTTGGTGTCCCAATGGGGGCCACGGCCTCCCCATACGTGGCCAACATATTTATGGCATTCTGGGAACAGAAATTTATTTACAGTCTAGACAATCCTTACTGTGAGGCCCTGGTCTGGTATGGGCGCTACATTGATGACCTCCTCATTGTTTGGGGGGGTCGGGTGGCGTCCATACCAGACTTTGTCTCTTATCTCAACTGCAATGACCTTAATATCAGATTCACTCACCAGGTGGAAAAATCCACTATAGCTTTCCTTGATATACTTCTTAAGAGTGACCAAGGTGGAAACAGGGTGGTCACCACACTTTTTAGAAAACCCACTAGTGGCAACACTATATTGAAAGCAAATAGTTGTCACCCGAAACATACATGTGAATCGATACCTGTTGGTGAATACTATAGAGCCAGACGGGCATGCACACAACTACAGGATTATATCAACCAAACTGATATTATAGATCAAAGGTTGAAGAAAAGAGGTTATACTAAGAATCAACTAAAAAAAGCAAGAGTAAAAATGCAGAACAAGACACAGGCAGATTTATTAATAGAGAAAGAAAAAAAGCCTAACGAAAAGAAAGGAGCTATTGCATGCACAACGAGTTAAAAGCGTAGAATTCAATCAAATCAAACAGATTTTCAAAATAAAAACATTGGTATCCTAAGACAAGACCCCTTAACAGCGAGTATAGTGGATATGGGAATAGGTTTTGTCGCTCGGAGAAACTGTACTATAGGTAACCACATATCCCCCTAGTTTGCTTCACTAAAATAAGAAAAAAAGATACCTGGCTCTCGTGTAAAGTTTCTTCCCTGTGGTAAAAAGAGATGCGGTACATGTAAATTTGCAAACAGAGAGACACATTCAATGACATGGAACATACCAACAAAAATTACAGTATCAAGGAGTTCATTAATTGTGATACTGAGTATGTATCTAGCCATTGAGTGTACTATATGTCATAAATTATACATTGACAGCACAATACGTAAGATGAAAAATCGCATTTCAGAACATCTCACTCACATTAAAACAGGGCCTCCCCTCCCATTCTGGTGCAGCGAAGCACTTTGTTTGAGGTCCACGGAGGATCATCGATAGCTTCTGCTGCTACGGAATGAAAGAATCAAACCACCCAAAAAAATGGAGGGGATCGCCAACATATGCTGCGCATACGTAAGCTGCATGGATTTATAAGTTAGATTCACATGCTCTACAGGGTCTTAATAGCCGCTTTGACTTGGCATACATCTATTGATTGATATATATCATATGTTGTCATGCATTTTTTTTCCTGTTTGTAACACCCGGTGACTGTTCATGTGCAATACATTTGGATGCGGGAGGAAGTGATGTCATCACAGACCACCCCCGTTTTTAACTATTTAAGAATGTCATTTTTGTTTGTGAAAGCATACCGTGAACAAGGGCGTCTGTATACCCCGAAACGCTCGGGGCTTTATCCCTGTCGGTACCCTCCTATTTGTGCCTTCATATAAGTAAACTTGGCTTAAAGAATTATCTATCGCTGGACCCGTTTGTTTTCCTTTTGGGTTTTGTCTTTGGGGCCGTGGCTGGCGGTCAGGAAACCTGAGCGAAGGAGAGCCAGAGGCAGTGCTGGACGTCTCAATCTACTATAGCCGTACACGGACTTGCATGGTGAGCGCATTCCCATTAACTTTACTTTGCGTTATTCAATACCAAACATGTAGGGTTTCCTTTATTTTTGGTACCGTAAAAAAATTCCAAACATTTTCTATTCTTGAAATTTGCGCTGTGGCGCCCTTTTGTGCGACTAATAACTTTTTTGTACTAACACCTACGGACGTCAGTGGGGGCGCATTTTTTTCGGGGAGATGTGTACTTTTTAATGCTAGCACTTTGAAATGGATGCGACTTTTTTGATTACTTTTATTATATTTTTTATGTGACGTGAAATGACCAAAAAAACGCAATTTTGGGCGTTTGGAATTTTTTTCTTCTACGGTGTTCACGTACGGGATACATTATATTATATTTGTATAGATCGGACTTTTTCGGCGCTGGGATACCAAATAGTGTAAAATTTTTTTATTATTTTTTTGTTTTTATTTGTAAAATGGGGAAAGGAGGGATGATTTGAAAATTTTAATACTTTTTTTTTTTTGTACTTTAAAACTTTATTTTTTTTTTTACTTTAACATTTAGTCCCCCTATGGTGCTTGACCACTAGGGGGGGGGCGATCGTTAATACAGCCTAATGCATGCATAGGCAATGCATTAGGGTGTACAAAGATGGCGGTTTCCCCACTTCCATTCTGGGGACGGAAGTGGGGCAAACAGGAACATGGCAGCGATCAGAGCCTTCACAGGGCTCTGTGCTGCCATGTTAGCCCGTCGGGACTCAACGATCTCACCAGCTGATGTCCCGATCGGCTGAAAAACGGTGCGCGGCACCGCTTTTTCTGTCATTCAGTACGCCGCATGCATCTTTGCCGTGGCGCCTGATGGGTTAAACAGCGCGGCGGGCGACGCCGCCCGCCTGCGCTGAAACCCGCCGGGTTTAGCTGCAATTAGCCGCTAACACCCGGCGGCTGTGAAGCGGGATCGCGTTGCGATCCCGTTTCAAAGCCGCTTACCGGCGATTTGACGTACTCATACGTCAAACGTCGGTAAGGGGTTAAATTGATGCAAAATGTGTTTTATTTACAAAGCAATAACATATGCCAAGTGACTCCAAAAATAGGAGAAATAACATTAATTGAAACAGATTACTGCGTAAAATCAAGAAAAGGATCTCAATGGAGATGTATAAGCAGATGTTCAGGTAACGTGACGTTTCGGTCAGCAGGCCTTTGTCACATAACATCTGTATAATGGAGGAGGAATAATAGAAGAGGCACAATAGTGGCAGTAGTAATGAAGGTTACTGTGTGATAAGGGAAAAGAGCCGTACCGGGCGGCGGGGAAAGGCAGGTATATAGGAAGTGACCAGGAGAACTGACCAGCGGGGTCCGGCAAGCAGGAGCCTCAGCAGTCACATGTCTGCAAGTACAGCATGTGACCACAGAGGTCTGTAATTGGCTTCAGCATCATGTGATCCATGAATGTGACCAGAGCTTGAAGCTCCTGGGCCCCAATGCAAACTCTTTAAAAGGGCCCCCAAATACGATTTATAATACTAGTGTCGTCTTATGTGGCAGAGGAGTATTTGGGCCCCTTAGGCTCCGGGGCCCGGTAGCGACTGCTACCTCTGCACCCTCTATAGCTACGCCACTGAATGTGACATCATCACTGAGGGGATGAGGGAACTCGGGAGTTCTGGCAGCACTGGAATGATGGTGATGGAAGAGGCAAGTATGGGTTCATTTTCTTTTTTAGCACAGTGGGAGGAGATAAGGAGGTTTTTTAAGTCTTTGAGAACCCATTCAATGCTTTAAACTAATTGATCTTGATACTTGCTTGTTTTAATTGCCAACATCTCAGTAAGGTCCGAAAGCACCTTCTCGTTAAACTAAACTAATTTGCATTTTTTAGACTCCTGCTTATATTTGTTTAGAAATGCAAATGACACCTTGATTCCATAATTGTTTCCTTTACTTGATCTGAAAATATAAATGCCTTGAATTCAAATAGTTTGATTTATCCATTAAACATTGTAGTGTTTTTCATCTATCATTTGTAATAAAAAACAAAAAACAAAAAAAAAACTGGATGAACATTCACTGAATGTGGTGATTATCGGACTTAAGTTTTGTTAGGGGTTGTTCTGCCATCCTTCTCTCCTTTAAGGAGTAGAGAAAGGAAGGCAAGAAGCAACAAGCACTGTGCCATTCTGTCTCCATATGACTGGTAGTGATGGCATGAGAAGATCACATTTTTATTGCTCTTGAGGCATATAATGCAAAATCCAAATTCCTCAACCTCCATGCGCTAAAAATACAAACCATATTTCCAAATTTTGCAGTACTGCTCTTCTACACCTTATTTATGAGAAAAAGACAAGGCTAATAAACATCCTGGAACATCCACACTTTATTGTGTGTATTGATTTTAGAAATCCTATTACGTCAGTTGACATTAAAACTAGATTTTAACACATAATGAATACACAAACAATACAATTCAGCTCTCTGACTTCACAGCTGTGTGATAACCGCCACTGGAATATGATAAAAGATAATACTATAATAATGTCATTCTGCCATTAGTTTTGTGGGACAACATCTCCACCTAGTGAAAGTTTCAGGACTTACTCCAGACAGTTCTCGGAGCTTGTTTACTTCATTGTGCTTTACAAAAGCGTCTCATAAAAGTTCTATTTGTCTCATGAGGCCTGGTTAATTAAATTACAAGATGCTGCAGGGGCAGCGGGAGGTTTTATTGTTGAGAGAAACACTGATAGTCTTGTCTCCAAATGTGAAAGAAAATCTGTATTCTTCAATTATTCAGGGCGGATCTGTCGGTACAACAATGCTAGAAGTGCTGAGAAGTCTTATCAATTAGATAAAACTGCACATACCATATGGATTGCTCCCTGTTTTAGTGTCATAAGAGATTTTTCATTGGCAGAATTACTTACTGCTAACATTTGTAGTCCAGTACACAATGCAAGCAAAATGTAAAATAGGAGTAAAAAATATACACTCATTAATAATAAAAATAGCACACCAAGAAGAGATGTCAGATTTGAATGAAACTTTGTATATGTCAATGTAATGATGATATATGTGAGTGATCACAATATTAAAGCAAATAGATACTTTTATTGGGAAAAACTGTACAATTGTAAGGAGGCTCTAGTACCCTGCAGGGCTTCTGCTGGTCTGGATACAAGATAATATATGATTCGGCAGGAATGCATACAGGGTCTCTATGGCATCCTAGTACACATTTGCTCACAGATGTTGCAGCTGGGCCTGTAGATAATGCACGCTTGAGGTTGCCCAACTGCCATCGAGGCTGGTCCCATATATGCTTGATTGATGATAAATCTGGTGACTGGGCGGAACAAGGATGTGTTGTATTCTAGCAAGGACAGAGTATTATCCTGCTGAAGGCATGTAGCCACAGGATATTTTGCACATAAGCTGTAAGTGTCCCTCATATCACTACTAGGGGTGACTGACTGTTGGGGTAGTCACTCCATAGCAGTGGCAGGATTAAAGTAATCAGCACAAGGTCTACATACACCTACTTGACTGTCATTGGATCACAATCCAGGTTTGTAGTTCATGATACTACTGCAAACAAAGATAATAGTGACTGGCTGTCAATGGAAGGAACACAATGAGTTCCATGACAGCAAATTTCCTTCTGCTAAGTACCTGGTGATGGTCACAGGAGATACAGGGGGTGTATAATGAAGTTGCCACCTGTGTCTAAGTAGTGGACAAGGAAGCTTTGGGAGCTGCTCGTGCTTGTTTGAGGATAAAACGATCCTCTTTACTGGCGGTCCATCTGGGCCATCCGTAGCCAGATCATCTCCTTAAAAGCTTGGTCAGCATGGATTGGATAGTGGGCAATTTAACAAAACAACCATCCTGCTTTTCTCAGTACAATTATGCCCCCCCTAAAATTTTGCCAACTTTGTATTTAAATGTGTCACAGTTCCAATTTTTCAAATTACATGGACTGGGAACAAACCATATCTTTCAGAGGAAAGTTTGTCAGTAATTCAGAATAAACAATCACAGTGTAATGTAAGCCCTCATCAGAGTAATATTTAAAACTTAACCTTTGATAAAACAATGCAAAAAATAAAATAAAACTCATCCTACAAAACTCCCCTACCTAAATGGGGGAATCGATCTGAAAAGAGCGACCCTGTTCTCCACTCTTTCCCTAGATAGAGCCTAGTTACATTGCTGGTTTTGCAGTTAGCAAAACTCCTAGAGGTGTACCAGGATCCAGTATCGGAAACATTGGTATAGTCAGATGTTTTACAGCTTCCGTAACAGTAAATTTCCTTGATTTGACTATTTAACCAAGTACCCTCCCACATAGGAGGAATATAGTGGCTATGCATAAGGTGGTCACCAAGGTTTTTCCCTCTCACATATATTATGGAAGGAGAATTTTAGGGTGTCAACTTTAGCCAGGTCTCCACTGACAAGACAAGAGCAGTTTATTACTGCCCCTGCATTCCCAATACTTGAGTATTCAGCGTGCAATGAGCGCCATATGCACAGATGAGCAGGAAGCTTCCTCTTCTCAGCACCAGCGGTCACTTGACCAACAGGACAGGGTAGCTGCAAGAGCGCACTATCAGATCCAGATCAGCTTCAGTAACTAGCATATCAGCCCCAGTTACAGAGAAAATCAGCAGAAAAAAAAGGTTAAAAATGTCCCACATAGGTCTTGTTTTGACCTTATGGGGGGCACAATATGTAAAGTGAAATAATAATATAAAAAAGCACACAAAAAATCTATGAAAATGAACACTAACAGCTCAAGCATCAAAAAGGTGAAAAAATCTGTAGCATAATAGAGTTTGAGATAGCATTATAGTGTTTAAACACCCGGATATTTTCATCAGCTCACAGTCTTTGAATGAAACTGCAGTCCACATGCTGAACCATAACTCCATTCAAATACTTCCAGACTGCTACAACTCAGTGAGGAACCACAAGCGACCCAAGAGCTTTCCCACTTCCCACTAACCCTAACCCCATGAACATAGCCTTACTTTGTATTTTCTTTGTTCCAGAAACAAAAGTGACTGCCAGCCTCATACATTTCCACAGGAGTTTTTACGAATATCTTGAATTTCAGTAGTGAGACAGCAAAATGCTTAGCTCATACTGGAATCGTGTTTACAGAAAAATATATGATAATTGCATAATGAGACATTAAATCACTCTTAGACTATTGTAATTATAGTAGTAATGGTGATCTTTAAGCAAGTCAAGTACACTTTGTGGCAGATAAGACAGATTTTAATCACAACGTTTGTTAATTTACTAACATCGATGCAAACTTATAATCATCTGACTTTTAAGGGTATCTTCACACGGGGTAATTTCCGCGTGCATTTCGTGTCGTATTTGCGCTTTAATACGGGCGAGATGCGCAGCGAAATGATGGTAGTCCATAGTTCTCATAGAGAACTATAGATTACACCTCATCTCCCCGCTCATACAATACGATCATATGGTACGCACGAGGAGATAAGTGACATGTCAATTACTTGCGGCGAATACGTGCCGCGAGTAATGATTGTCAATGGGTCTGGCAGTATTAGCGTATTAGAGCAAGCTCCCGAGTACACCCTAAAAGATACCATGAACTTCTGCTGAAAATGGCCATTTATTAGTAAATTAGTTACATTTAGTTGTGATTATTTATATTTTAATTTATCGTTACCTTGTGGGGGCTATTTTATAAAAATGGATAACAGGATTTGCAGCTGTGTTGGTTCATACTTTACATTGCACTTCTAAGAAACTGCTAAGCCACAGTCATTTTATTAGGAAACAGCATTTCGTAGAGCAGGCCACAATTTCTTTCTTGGATTTAAACAACATGTGAAATAAAAACACTCTGCATGATTATGCTTGTTGGTACTGTAGGGCTCAAAAGATTTCTATGGGTGCCATATTACGGCTCAGTGGTTGCGTAGAGTCATAATAGGTTTGTGTGCATGCGGTTTAACTAAACCAATGGCTCCAAATTGTATGTGTTGCCTTCTATCTCTGTAGAGATAATCAGCTATCGACAATTAATCTACAATACAAATGTATCCTGTTTCCTTGCCTCACATATCTTTCTTTCAAAGCAGAACTATTTCTTACCATTTATTTGGTTGTCTCTGACTTCAAATTAATTACTTTGATCCCAGTCATTGATATTGTCTCATTCTATTCCAGTACTTTGTAGAATATATTAAGAGCAGGGTTGTACCACAGGGAGCAGTTCTGCTGTCTATGACCGTCCTTATAGTGTCCTTGAATTTATGTGAAGTTGTAAAGGAAACAGACACAGTGAAGGAAATTATTTTTGAATATTTGATCCCTTGCTGAATGTGTAAGTTTGCCCACTGACAAAGACATGAATAGTCTATAATTTTAAGGCTAGGTTAATTTTAACATTGAGAGATAGAATATCCAAAATAAATTATATAAATTTATTTGCAATTTGTAGTGAGAAGTATTTAATCCCTCTGGCAAACAAGACTTAATACTTGGTGGCAAAACCCTTGTTGGCAAGCACAGCAGTCAGATGCTTTTTGTAGTTGATGATGAGGTTTGTGCACGTCAGGAGGAATTTTGGTCCACTCCTCTTTGTAGATAATCTCTAAATCATTAAGATTTTAAGGCTGTTGCTTGGCAACTCGGAGTTTCAACTCGCTCCATAAATTTTCTATGGGATTAAGGTGTGGAGGCCAATAAATGACCTTCATGTGCTTCTTTTTGAGCAAGGGATCAAATAATTATTTACTTCACTGTATATTTCCCACCCAAAAATCATTTTGAGAAGATGTTAATATTAAAATTAAAGTCAGCAGGAATGTACAAAACTTTTAAATAATAATCTGTTATAATCTGAAAATATATGTTTAAATTGTACCAAAGGTGCAGCTAAAAATGTTACTTGGAGGGTGTCCCTGAGCTGTCTTCTGCTTCCCTCTTCCAACACTTGGCAGATACCAAGTCCCTCTAATTGAATAATACGACACATCAGCACCACATTGTGACTGAATAATACCGCCACATATAGTTACCACATAATAACTGAATAATACCGCAACATGTCACGACCACATTTTTACTCAATAATACAACATATCATTATTGAATATAAACCATTACACTGCAACCAATATTTCCGCCATATAGTGACCATGTAGTGGTAGATAGCAGTGTATACAGGCTGCACTGGTTGCCCATTCAGTACAGGATACAACATAAACTAATCACTGTCACCCAAAAAGCTCTCCACAGCACTGCACCCCTCTACATCTCCTCTCTGTCTACCATCATACCCTGTCTCTCCGCTCTGCTGCTCATATTAGATTACATTCTTCAATCATTGGAACCTCCCATGCCTGTCTCCACGTGCTGCACCAGTTCTCTGGAACATGCTACCGTGGGCAATCAGGCACACACGTAACCTTCACAGTTTTTTAAAAGGGCTCTGAAAATATATCGTCTCAGTCCCTAATTGCTACCCCCACTCTCTAGTGCACACATTTCTGTCACTCCCTACACTCAGCACTTATCTATATATAGATGTACGGTCTGGATGGCAGGTTCATCCAATTTTTATGTAAATCACTCCATATTTATGTAACATGGCTGGACCTAGCACTTCTCACCCTTTGTCTCACCCATACATCCTTATAGATTGTAAGCTCTTGCGAGCAGGTCTCTCACACCTCGTGTCTCATCTGTAAGTAGCTTTTCACGGTATAATGTCTGTCTTTTTGTCTGTAATCATACTCTCCAAATTGTAAAGTGCTGTGGAATATGTTGGTGCTATATAAATAATGATTATTATTATACTGTAGGCCTTAGATTAAGTTATAGCAGCTCTTCCTCTGAGTTAGTTCAGAGTGAGTGGTTAACCCTGTGGTCTGAACCTTTATCAGACCACAGGAGATGATGAAGGGAAAGACTTAACCCTTTGAAGACTGGGTTCCTGCCAGACTGCAGCTGGTAAGGCCCATTGCCTATTTACTGGTTATGGATTACTGCAAAGAGACTAAAGAACTTTATGGAATGAGTTGCTGCCTAGCTGAGCTCTTGGACAGGTACATTAGAATGTGTACATGAACTGCAGGGTAAAAGTGAGTTCCGCTTCTGACCTGCGATATAAATGGTGTCCAGAATATTGCCTCTGGCCTGACCCATCTAGATTGGGATCTATTACAGGATGTCAGTTCTCCTGGGGTTGGAAGACTTATCTGCGCCAATTGACCCAGAATAGTGCTAGTACATAGTGGTGTCAATATCTGGTGAGTTCCCACCACTATGTGAGTTCCCACCGCATGGAGATACACTACCTCCGGTTTACAAGATACCTCCATAGGAATCCCTGTGATAAATATACTGGAGATTCAGAGGGATATGTTGTTTCTGACCCACTGAGGAATCCCTGGAATGGGGCGAAACGCGTTTGGGGTTTAATTTGCGCTCAATTTGTACTAGTGCTTGGTTTTCATCACCTTATTGATCGAATACACTATTCTGGGTCAATTGGCGCAGATAAGTACTTGCACTTTTTGTATACCCTAACTTTTTAACATTGTTTAGTATCAGTCTATGTAGGGTATTATTTATGTCCTCTAATAGGGGCATTTTGTCTCTATCGTTTTCTTTACCACAAGTTCAATTGGCGCGTATTTACTTTGGCGCCTCTTATATATCTGTATTATTGGTACTTTACATTGCGAATATATTATTGCTTGCCCTTATTTTTTACTTGCTGGTTCCGCTGTTAGGTAATTTACAAGAGGAGGCGGGGCTCTATATAGGGGACAGCTAAGGAGTTTTTTTCGGGGTCGCCCTTGTCGGGGCGGGTTCTCCGTCTTTTGTGAGGTACCATAGGGTGTATAGCAGAGGGGACAGCTTAGGTTTACTGTCTTCCTTTTTTCGTGTCCCGATATAAACTATTTAAGTATATTTTTAGATTGTGTATTATTAAAAACTATGTTTTAAAGGAGTAGTTATTTTTCTTTGTTGGTATTTTTTGATATTTCTATTCCTGTAATCCATACATGTGGGAAGTTTTTGCTGTTCTGCTTTTGAAACTGGTGAAAGTTGGGGAGAGTCTGATGTTTTGGGCTAATGAGTTCCAGAGAATGGGAAGCCAGTGAAGAGATTGACAGAGGGGAGAGGCAGAGGAGTAGCGAGGAGAGAGGTGGAGAAGACGGGCAGCAGAGTTGAGGAGGGTTTGAAGGGGAGCAAGAGAGCTGGATGGGAGGCCACAGAGAACGGTGTTACAGTAGTTTAGATGAGAGATGAGAAGAGCACGGACTAACGTTTTTGTAGTGTCAAAGTTAAGGAATGGGCAGATGCGTGAGATATTTTTCTGGTGGAGGCGGCAGGCAGAGGTAAGGGTTTGAATGTGTGGTTTGAAAGACAGAGAGGAGTCGAAGGTTATCCCAAAGTAGCGGACTTGTGGAGCTGGTGAGAGAGTTTAGTTATTAACATTGGTAGAGAGATCAGGTGGAGGGATGGAGTGGGACGGTGGAAAGATGATGAATTCGGTTTTCTCCACATTTAGTTTTAGGAGGTGGAAGGAAATAAAGGAGCATATGGAAGATAGACTGTCTGTGATCCGGGAGAGAAGAGAGTTAATATCAGGACTGGAGATGTAAAGTTGGGCGTCGTCCGCATACAGGTGATATTGAAAGCCGTGTGAAGCTATGAGCTGACCAAGGCCAAGAGTGTAGATAGAGAAAAGTAGTGGACCCAGGACTGACCCCTGGAGGACACCAATAGAGACAGGGTGAGAGGAGGAGGTGGTGCAAGAGTGAGAGACACTGAATGTCCGATCAGAGAGGTATGAGGAGATCCAGGAGAGGGCCAATTCTGTGATGCCAAGGGAGGAGAGGATTTGTAGCAGGTGGGAATGGTCAACAGTGTCAACGGCAGAGGACAGGTCTAAGAGGAGAAGCACAGAGTAGAGGCTTGAGACTTTAGCAGTTACTAGGTCATTGGTGACTTTGGTTAGGGCAGTTTCAGTAGAGTGGTGGGGTCGCAAGCCAGATTAGAGTGGGTCAAAGAGAGAGTTGGAGGAGAGGTGGGAGGACTGTTGAAGATAGACATGCTGCTCGAGGAGTTTGGATGCAAATGAAGCGGTGAGATGGGACGATAGTTGGACAGTGAGGAGGGGTCGAGAGATGGTTTCTTGAGAATGGGTGTGATAGTGGCGTGTTTAAATGAGGAAGGGAAGATGCCAGAGGTTAATGATAGATTGAATAGGTGGGTGAGGGCTGGGAAGATAACAGTGCTGAGGTCTGGGATGAGGTTGGTTGGCAGTGGGTAAAGGATACAGGTAGTGAGGTTAGATTTGGACACTAGAGAGGAAAGGTTATCGTGACTAACAGTGGGAAAGCAGGTGCACACTGGGGACTGTAGCTGGGTAGGGGCAGGTGGTGGTGACGGTGGAAGTATAGAGGTGGGCAGTGGGGACTGGGGGGGGGAAGCTTTCTCTGATGAGATGATCTTATTTAAGAAATGATTGGTGAAATCGTCCGCTGATAGGAGGGATGGGAGAGGAGGTGCTGGTGGATGGAGAAGAGAGTTGAAGGTGTTGAATAGTTGTCTGGGGTTGTGAGACAGGGAGGAGATGACAGTGGTGAAGTAATCCTGTTTGGCGGTGGTGAGTGCAGACTTAAATGTGTGTAGTGATTCTTTGTATGAAGCAAAGTAATTGGTGGAGCGGGTTTTATTCCAGCGATGTCCAGCAATTCTGGAAGCTCGCCTTAGCTGTTTAGTGGAGTCTGTGTGCCAGGGTTGTCTTTTGATTTTGCGGGTTCTGTTGTGTGTGAGAGGAGCGACTGAGTCAAGGGTGGTGGTGATTGTGTGGTTGTAGAAAGCAGTGGCTGTGTCTGGGTTGTCGAGTGAGGATATGGCAGAAAGAGGTGCAAGAGAGTCAGAGAGAGTGTGAGGGTTGAGGTTTTGTAGGTTTCTGCCGGGGTGTACTAGATGTGAGACAGGAGGAGCAGGTGGAGTGGAGATGGTGGAGAAGGTAAGCAGGTTGTGGTCAGATATGGGGTGGGGGGAGTTTGAGATGTCAGATAGGAGGCAGAGGCGGGTGAAGATGAGGTCCATTGTGTGTCCGTCTTTGTGGGTGGCTCCAGATGTCCACTGTGAGAGGTCAAAGGAAGAGCAGAGTAGAAGGAGTTTGTTGGCAGCAGAATGGGGTGCATCGGTTGGGATGTTAAAATCTCCCATGACAATAGTGTGGATGTCAGTGGAAAGAAAGTGGAGAAGCCAAGAAGAAAAGTTGTCAAGGAAGGTAGTGGCAGGGCCTGGTGGGCGGTAGACAACAGCCACTTGGAGGTTGGATTGGGAGTAGATGCATACAGAGTGCACCTCAAAGGAGGGGAGGGTAAGGGAAGATAGAGGTGGAATGGGAACAAAGGAATAGGTGTCAGACAAGAGAAGGCGAACACCTCCGCCATGCCTGTTACCGGAACTGGGAGTATGGGTAAGTTGGAGACCACCTAAGGAGAGTGCAGCAGGGGAGACTGTGTCAGAGGGTGTCAGCCAGGTTTCTGTCAGACCAAGGAAGAGTAAATTGCGTGAGATGAACAAGTCATGTATGTAGGAGAGTTTATTGCATACAGACCGTGGGTTCCAGAGAGCTCCAGGGAGAGAGATAGCGGGAGCAGGGATCAAGGGAATGTGTCTTAGGTTGAAGGGATTAATAGAGTTTGTAGGGGTGAATCTTTTAGGAAAGGTAGAGACAATCGTGGGAATGTGCTGAGGGGGCCCTGGGTTAGGAGATATGTCCCCAGCAGCCAGTAGGAGCAGAGAGAGGGTGAGCAGGTGGGAGTAGGATAGACTGTGGTTTGCTTGGGTCTGTTTGGTGTGGAAGGAATTGAAAGTGGGGAAGAGGTTGGTGGCAGCAGATAGATGAGAGGGAAGAACGCACGGAGAGATATAGAACGCATTGCCCAGCAAAGGGGTGTGGGGATAGGAAATTAGTGTCAGGAAAATGGAGGTTGAGATAATGGTGGGAAGGAAAAACATGGTGTGAGATAGGTTAGCAAGCTAGTGGAAAAGAATATGAGTAGCTGTTACCTTTTTGCAATCCTTGTTCAATCCTGATTTAATTCTGGTTTTAATTCATCCACACTTAGAATGGCCACACTTTGAATAAGGCCACGGCTAAGTGCTCACCACTACCACTTCCATCCTCTCCGCTGCTTGACCTCCGCGGCCCACCACACTTCTGCCGCCTGGTAACTGATTGAAGGTCCGGCAGCAGTTGAGAAAGGAAGGGGCGGGTCTTCAAGCTCCTGCCATAAAGAAACAGCAGGAAGTCTGAGGGTCCATGGCACAGCTGCTGCTTCGGTAGCTCCAGTGCGGAGCTACTGAGTTTTTTTCTCCATCTCTCTGCTCTGAAGTTGCTCCAGGCATGATGACAGCTCAGCTACATAATATTAAGGGCTTGTCCCCACGGCACCGGTTATTTGTCGTTTTTTCAGACAGTTTGTGGTTTTACAAACCGCCTGAAAACCGACAAGCAACGCTCCCAACATACTTCAATGGAAAATCCATGCAGCAGTCCCCACTGCACGGTTTTTCTGCCAGATGGTTCTTTATACCGCAGGCGGTCCGATAAACTTAGAACATGTTCATTCTTCCGCCCGGTTTTCGGTGGGAACATGAACATGTGGGTGCGAAGGGGGAGGGCTTGAATCCACAAACCACGGACAAAAGCTGTCCCCTGCTTGCCAGAAAAAGACAAAGTACCAGTCGGCATTACCGTGTAAACGCACCCTAACAGCATACAGTAAATTGTCTGCTGGTAAGATCAGTGCTGTTTCCCTACAGAGGTCCGACTGTAGCCATCACCTGTAGCATTACCTACTACCCCCAGCCCGTCCTAGAGCTGTGGGGAGGAAGAAGAGTAAAGATGCATAGATTCAGGCAGGTACAGTGTGTAGATATAAAGAGGAATTGACAGTGTATAACTTGTGTGCCCAGTGTGATTGTATAGCTGCAGTGTACATGTGTGGATTCATACATAAATAGTCTCGTGTGCTAGTTTGTGTGTAGATATAAAAGTGTATACTGCTTGGATATGCAGAGTAATATATATATATATATATATATATCTCACACATTTATACATACCGACACCTACTGCACAGCCAAGCAGTATACACTTTTATGTGTACAGACAGTATTATTCTTCAATATTAATGTTCGATTTTCAGTATTTAATATAATATTTCCAGTCTAGTTCTGCCCATATACTAAAAATATCCAGGCGGGTCAGAGATGACTCTGCAAGGACATTCCTGGACATTCTTGTAGATTCTGAAGCTGTAGTTGATGAGATCCCTCCCTTCCCAATTGCTGCATACACAACGCATAAAGACGTACTAAAAAGACTAAAATCTACCTGGCAGGAACAGGATAACTGGCCTTGTCAGAAAGTGCTTAATTATCAATATTGTTGTTTTATTTGTACACTATGGGTGACATGTATGAATCCTGGCACTGACAGGCCAGTTCTAAATCGCTTTATGGCAGTGTAGAATGCACCAGAATGTATGGATCTGTTCTTCTGCAGGTCATACATACAGGTGCATTGTAGTGCCAATGTGACAAGTCAGGCTCAGGCACCACCTTTACCCTGGTCTGGCTGTTCTAACTGTTCTGTGCCTAGGTTTGGTGTCAAAGATTCATAAATATGTCTAATTCTATTAATGTGATGCGACACCCCCAGAACACCCGAAATCTTTGGTGCACTAAAATGTGTCTTTGGTGCATTACAAAGGCACTTATCGCACCAACGTTTGGCGTGCACCTGTTCATACATTCTTTATGGCTCAAAAAACTGGCGCAGCGCCGTTCATACATGCCGCCCATAGTATTGAAAGTATGTTCACCCTGCGTATTCTCGGTCCGTACTTCAACGTGTTATTGCACTTCAATACGCTCGAAGTACAGGTTGAGAATACGGTAATTCATAATTTTCACAGAGAGCTATGATTGCATGTCCTTTACCCAGCGCACAATACACGCCCAGGGAAAGAACTGATATGTCAATTCTTCCCGGCAATCAGTGAGAGGCTTCAGAGGTATGCGCTCGTCAGCATGTCCTTTAGAAACTGTGGGCATATAGCAGCCAGGGTTTAAAAGGCAAAAATGTAACACTGACATGCAAAGCACATTACAAAACAGAAATTTTTCAGTGTATAATATATGTGATCAGAGGACAGCAAGTCCTACTACAGAACTAAAAAAGTTCAGTAAAGATAGTAGAACACAATCTGAACATAAAACCCCCTTTTTTACCCTCCCACAGCCACACACAGTTTTGATGTTTATGACAGTCACCTTATGTGGGAATAACTTTTTAATGCACTTAGCTATCCATGTGATTTGGAGATTGTTTTTGTAACACATTGGGGCACATTTATCAATAGTGTCTAACTGTAAGACAATTTTAAGTTAGACTAGACAGTCTTACAATGCGCCAAATTCATCATAGTGTTGATGAATCTGGTGCAAGTTAGAACTGTCTAATCTGAGTTTGTACCACCTGTAAATTGGCTTACTTTTACGCCACGAAGTGCAACAAAATTCTGATCCATTTTTAGTGCATTTAAGCCACGCTCCTTTCCCACAAAATCACGCCCTTTTTGTTGCGGCCACGCCCCCTTTGTCGGACATGGCGTAAAGCTTGTAAGACATTATTTTTGGTGCAAATTGTGCCAGAATCCTGGCACAACTGCCTTGATAAATGTGCCCCATTGTATTTTAACCCCTTAAGGGCGCATCCCATTTTGACTTTCCTGACAGAGCTCGATTTCTGAAATCTAGCATATGTCACTTTATGTGAGAATCCCGGAAAAAAGCATCTCAAAATTTGTTATGTAATTACTTCCAAGTTCAGAAATACCCTATATGTGGATGTAAACTGCTGTTTAGACACATGGCAGGGCGTACAAGGGAGGGAGCGCTATTTGACTTTTGGAGCACAGATTTTGGTGGGTACCATGTAACATTTACAAAGCCCCCAAAGTACCAGAACAGGCAAAACCTTCCAGAAGTCACTCCATTTTGGATTCAACACCCTAATGGATCTCATCTAAGGGTGTATTGTTAATTTCTGGTGCACAGGTGTTCCATAGTTCTTTTTAGCACTGGGCTATGAAAATGGTTGAAAAAAAAGGCAGTTCGGTCAGTTTTTTTGGGCTTCAATTTTACAGAGCTTGCTGTGCAGTATTAATAATCATCATATGACCCTTTGATCGCTTTTTAAATAAGGTTTTTGTGGAGCATTTTGAACAAAACACTGCACTCCTGGTAGTGTTTTTTATTTTTATTTTTTACAGTGGTCACTGTGCGGTATAAATGACATGCTAGCTTTTGAACAAAAGTGATACCCAATTTTATGCTTTACTACTTTTACACAATAAAAACACATTTATTCTGTTTGCACTAATGCTGGTGATTTTTGCTATTTTGACTCGCTCCTCCAAAACACTTAATGCTTACATTCTGCCCCCGCCCAGACGGGATGGGACAAGCGCTCGCTGGGACGCTTGGACCCATTCGCCCTCACAAGCCCTCTCCTCGCTGCCCACCCTGTTAAGAGGGGCAGGATGAGTATGGCTACCTCATCCACTCTGGACTGCCCCCTGATGAGGGACATAAACATCATCTCATGGAATGTTGCCGGCCTTAACATACCTGAGAAACGTAGGTGCGTTCTCCTCCATCTTAGGCGTTTGCGAGCGGACGTCATCTGCCTGCAAGAGACGCATTGGAAGAGGGACAATTTTGTCCCTTTACGGGCCCGCTGGCTGGACCCGCCGGTACACGCAAATTTCCACAATAAATCCCGAGACGTCGTGACCTATTTTCGTACGGGCTTGGTACAATCGATAGGCAAACAGTACGTTGACAGCGAGGGTAGGTTTGCCTATGTCCAGGCTTCTATCGCCAACAAAACATACACTTTCCTTAACGTATACGCCCCCAATGACTCTTTCTTTTCCGAGCTCATTACCTTTCTTTTACAGAGAGACCGCACGAACCTGGTCCTGCTGGGAGATTTTAATATTGCCCCAGACTTGAGCATAGACAGCTCCAGGGCTGGACGCGAGGGGACATCCTACAACTCTTCCATCGCACGACTGGTAGACCTTTTAGGAGTGTATGACCACTGGAGACTAACAAATCCGACCGATAGGTCATTCACCTTCTACTCTAAAGTGCACGACTCCTTTTCGAGAATTGACCTAGCGCTGCCCTCTGCTAATCTGTTTGCGGCCATCACAAAATCAGATACCCTACCTATAACTATTTCTGATCATGGCCCCATTCAGCTGGTCCTGAGGGGCGCTGGCGGGACCGCATCGACTAGGTGCTGGAGATTTCCTGGACATTTATACGAGTCAGAGGATTTCTGCTCCTTCCTCCAGACCCACTGGACCCAATTCCTGAAAGACAATGATGCCCATAGGGATGACTGGCCCGTACTCTGGCTAACAGCGAAGGCTGTCCTGCAAGGGCTGATTATTAGTTACATGGGCATGAAGCGTCGGGACCTAGACCAGAAATTTAAGACGTTACACTCTGACCTCTTGACGGCCGAACGTGACCACGCAGCGCATCCCTCACAACAGACGAGAGCCCGATAAGTTGAAGCCCAGGCCCTTATTCACACTTTCCTTTGTGGTCATTCGCAATGGCAAACAAGACAGACACAGAATCATTTTTATCGATGGGGCAATTGACAGGGAAAGTTGCTAGCTAGCATGATTGTACCATGGAGGCCAAGACCGCCGATAGCAGCTATTAGATGCCCAAACTCGGGTACAATCCTGAAAAATGCAGAGGACATTGAACGTGCTTTTGTCGAGTACTTCGAATCCCTATACAATGTGACCCCATATGACGCTGATCACACTAACACGTTCCTCGACTCGGTCTGCCTCCCCGGTCTCACTGAGGACCAGCGCCTATATCTTGAGGCAGACATCACACAAGAGGAGGTAGCATCAGTGATTGCCTCTCTGGCGAACAATAAACCCCCCGGCCGTGAGGACTTTACCGCTGAGTTCTATAAAATTCTTTAGTGTGATGTCGCCCCCCCCCCATCTGGCTCAGCTGTTCACTGACATTTATAAAAACTCCGCCCAGGTGGAGTCGTTTTACGACTCTAAGACCATCCTGCTATTGAAAGAAGGAAAGGACCCTTTGTCCCTGACTTTGTACTGTCCTATTTCCTTACTAAACCAGGACTACAAGTTGTTGGCCAAGATTGTCGCCAACAGACTTCAGTCCTTCCTCCCAACCCTCTCACATCCCTGCCAATCGGCTTTTGTATCCAACAGGCACTCCACCAGGAACGTTCGGATGGCGGTGGCGGCCATGGAGGCGGCGGGAGACCCAGACCATCCGCCTTCTATGCTACTCAGTTTGGACACAGAAAAAGCATTTGATAAGGTCTCCTGGCCCTTGCTGGCCGCCACACTGACCCGTAGAGGTTTTGGACAGGTGTTCACAGACTTTTTGTCACATATGCAATCTAATTCCACCACAGCGCTTTTGCTCAACGGCAGTATATCCCCGTTAATTGATCTCTTCCGTGGAGCAAAACAGGGATGTCCTCTGTCGCCGATCTTGTTTAACCTTTCCATTGACCCCCTCTTTTTTACATTACCCAAAACGAATCATTCCCTGGGATCAAGTTAAAGGGTGGAGAGATTAAGCTGTCGGTGTATGCAGACGACCTCTTACTAATGATTTTGAACCCCAATCGTTCCTTGGCCAAAATCTTGCAGGATATTAGTGACAAGGGGGACCTGTCGGGCTACAATATTAATATCGACAAAAGTGAGGGGATTCTCCTCAAAGGCCCAGCGAAGCCCCTGTGGTCCGTCTCGCATCACATTCGCTGGTGCACATCCAGCCTCAAATACTTGGGTGTCCTCCTCACGCGCGATCCTACTAAACTTTACACCCTAAACATTTCTAGATATGTCAGTGGACTACAACAGACGCCGCATAGATGGGAGTCGTTACCGCTGTCTTTCAGGGGGAGAGCGAATCTCCTTAAAATGCTGGAAATTCCACGGCTTTTGTATTTGTTCAACATGCTTTCTATTTACCTAAAACTGAAGGATGAAAAACAAATTGATTCTCTCCTCCGGAAATTCATCTGGGCGGGCAAGCGGGCCCTGCACATCCTCCACCAACCTAAGCTTGCAGGCGGTCTTGACTTCCCTAACATTAAAATTTACTGTCTAGCGGCGCTGGGCCGCTTCCTGGCGGAGTGGGCAAATAATTCAAATACCTTCACCTGCAGTCGTCTGGACAGCCTCTTTCTCCCGGGGATTTCTCTTATAAACTTCCCTTTACCAAGTTACCGCTGGAGGTTCGCACTAACACACTACTAATGCCGGTCTGGAGGGCCTGGAGGAGAATTAGCATGATGAAGGGGCTGTCCCTGGACCACTCCCTTCATCAATCATTGATTCGGAACCCAAACTTTCAGGGAGGTGCACCACATGGCTCCTTCAAGAGACTGCATGATAGTGGCCTTGTCTCCCTCAATCAGTGGGTCGTCTCAACGACTTGTCAGCCCCTCTCCTTCCAGGACCCTCAGACCGTACACCCGGGGATACACATCCCCTTCTTTACCTACCTGCAGGCCCGTAGCTACGTGGATACAACCTTCTGCCACATGACCAACGTGAGTCAGTCCTCGAACTTTGTCAAGATAGTACTGAAACCACCTGGGAGAAAGGCGCACCTCTCTATGATTTACTGTTACTTACTCGGCTCTATAGACTACGAGTATACTGCTCTCCAGCTCCTGAATTGGCAGAGGCTAGACCCAACCCTAACGCCAGAGGTTATATTATCTGCAATGGCAGACTCTTACAAATTTCTCCCAGCGGCAAGATACGTCGAGATGGCTCTGAAGATTTCCCACAACGCGTACTTGACACCGCAAAGGGGACATAGAATGGGCATCTACGACTCTAGCGCATGTTTTAAATGTGGTGCCCTGGAAGCTAATATTTACCACTGTCTCTGGGAGTGCCCCATGATTCAATCTTTCTGGGGCACGGTTGCTTCATATATACAGACATGCACGCGACGTATCTTTACCCCCTCGGCCACATGGGCTATCTTTGGCTACCTGGACAAAGAGACCACAGGAGTCACGCGTCGGGAATTTAAATTTCTACGTGTCCTTTCAGCAGCAGCCAGGAAAACGATACTGCAGGTGTGGAGCCAGCCGGCGGGCCCCTCTGAGGCACTTTTCCTAGATAAGGTCCTGTTCCTTCTAAATATGGACTGGGTGGAAGCTGCCCAACGGAAAGAAACAAAAGTACGGAATTTTTTTGACCTTTGGGGCCCTATCATAAACACCCTTCCACCCCCGGTTCGTGACCGGATACTAACATGATTTGAAACCACTGGGTGGTACCTACGCCAAAGTTTGGGCGGCCGGGAACTGATCCCGCGAGGCGACCCTGATTCGGAGGCATCTTCCCAGGGCCCCTGCCCACTAACCCCGTGACATTTCCTAGAGCAATAGGCTAAAGTAGAGATTACGCGACACATCCGGGGTTGTCGTTTGTTCAGGGGTATGCAGTCCTCCCATTTTCTGAAATGCTGGGGTGGGGGTTGGACGATGGAGCATTTGGTAATAGTGAAGTAGAGATAGGAGTGAACCGAGTCACATGGTTAATTGTTAATTTGTTATAACTCCTGAGGCTTCTGTTGCCTCAGTTATGTACGGCACCAAGTTTGGTGCTAAAATGCTAAATTAGAGTTTTCAACAGTGGTGCCTGCGTGTATAATTATTACTGTCAACATTCTATACCCATCCTGTGATCGGAATCTGTAATGTATTGTATATTCTGATTGTTGAAAGCTCTTAATAAAGACATGTTTTAAAAAAAAAAAAACACATTTATTCAAAAAGGAAAACACATTTTTGCATCGCCGCAGTCTGTGAGCGATAACTTTATTTTTCTGTGTACAGAGCTGTGTAGGGGCTTGTTTTTTTGCGGGATGAGGTGACATTTTTGGGGGGCAAGGCTTTTTGATCACTTTTCAATCCATTTTTGGAAGCCAGGGTGAAGAAAATACTCCAATCATAGTAGTGTTTTTTATTTTTATTAGCGCTCACTGTGCGTGTCACTGTATCCGTGACAAGTTAGTTTTACTCTGTGCGTCAATGCAATTACAACGATACTCAATTTATAGGCTAGGTTCACACAGTGTTTTACAGGACATATTTCGGGGCATTATTGCGTTTCAATGTGCCCCGAAATAGGTCCTGTTATTATGGTAATCATAGCTGTCATAGAGAGCTATGATTACCTGCCATCTTCCCTGCCATGTATTGAACGCCGGGGTAAAGAAGCGACATGCCATTTCTTTCTGCCGTTTTTTATGGCGTTCACAGAGTGGATTAAAGAACTTGACAGATTTTTAGGGTAGGTTGTTACGCACGTGGCGCTACCACATATACATACTTTATTTATTTTTGCTATTTTTGGGGGCGATTGGCATTTGTAAGAGGGAAAAGGGTGGTGTATATGTTTAATTTTATTTTTTGTTTGTATTTTACTTTTTCACAGTTTTTTTTTTTTACTTTTCCCCATGTAGGACTTGTAACACAGATCACTGTTACAAGGGAGATCAGAACATAGCAGAAGTGCTATGTATTGGTCTCCATGGCAACTGTCAGTCACAATGCCCGGCCATGCCCACAGAGCACGGTCGGTCATTGTGAAGTCACCGGCAACCCGGAAGTCTCAGGCGCCCGGGCTACCAGGAAAGACTGCAACAGCTGCGATTATACTGCAGCTGCTGCGCTTGTGACATGTCTTTCCCTTAGCTGCTGCGATCGTGATAGATGTGGCATATGGTATACCTTGCATAGTATAATTCATGCGCCTATTCTAGGCACATAGCATATCATTGCTAGCATATTTGATGGCATATCATTGCTAGCATATTTGATGCACCTACTATAAGCAAATTCAAATTTGATGTGCCTGGCGTTTAATGCACCTAGTTTTGGTCTATTACAGTTTATTTATATAGAGAATAGGGCATCAACAGATTTTTGTCGCAAAATGCACCAAAAAATGGCACAGCCCTAATGGAACATGTTGTCCTTAGTGCTCATGCCCAGAATCATATTTTCCATTTGGCATCTGGGGCAATTGGTGGTGTTTGTGCTGGCACTAAACTGCCAATTTAAACATGGTGGTGGGTAGTTGGAGTTCCCTCCCTCCGTCAACCACCTAGATTCAGTGGCTGCTATTGAGACATAGCACACAAAACCCTGTAACACTTCCATCAGACCATCCCAGGTGCCGCGATACGGATAAAGTCTGACAACATTGTGACAGTCTTCTGCCTGAATGCATAAGGAGGGACAAGATCCATTACCTTTCGCAGAGAAATGGAACCAATCTTGAGATGTTGAGACAGCAATTGTCTGCAGTACACATCAAGTGTACACATAACAATCTAGCAGACAAAATGATTCGGAATCTTCCTACCAGAGGAGTGCTCCTTAAATCCTATGATCTTCAGAGACATAGTGTAGCACTGGGGTCAACCTTATGCTACACAATACAAAGGTACCTCTATTTGGCTCCCTTTCTAGGAACGACAAACCAATCTCTATGATCCCCAAGATCTTACAGAAGATCAAGAGGGAACAAGTCTCCATCACAGCCATATGATATACTAGCAATAAGGACCCCTGCCACAGATCCAATAATCAAAATATCTTAGAGTTTTGTAGAGGGGTTTTGACAAAGGTTTGAGGAGAGCACCGAACGAACGGCTTGTAGAGTTATGTTTTGCCTTTTCGCCCTCTACTAAGCATCTGCATATCACAAGGCATTATGGGAAAGGGTCTGAGAAGCCCAAAGCGCCCTCTGTTGGATGTAACAAATCCTCAATTTGCTTTTGACCCACCGAGTCTTGAGAAAGCAAAAGGGATTTTAGCCAAGCCATTATCTCTCATCTGTTTGTTCGGTGCTCTCCTTGAGGAGAGATCTTCCCTTCCTGAGCCACTCAATGCCTCCCACACAGCCAGCCAGCATCGCTCTGCTCTGCACTGATGAGGGACAAAAATCCCGAAACAGCGTTGTCTGCAGATGAGAGATAATGGCTTGGCTAAAATCCCGTTTGCTTTCTCAAGACTCGGTGGGTAAAAAGCAAATTGAGGATTTGTTACATCCAACAGAGGGCGCTTTGGGCTTCTCAGCCCCTTTCCCATAATGCCTTGTGATATGCAGATGCTTAGTAGAGGGCGAAAAGGCAAAACATAACTACAAGCCGTTCGTTCCGTGCTCTCCTCAAGGAGAGATCTTCCCTTCTTTTATCCCAATAAACACTGGTGTCACAGGCCTTAATTGTATTTGTTACTTGATATTACAATGTGCTTAGATAGGGCATAGTATATATAAGGCGGTGGTTAAATAATTAGTAACTGATTGCTACCATCTGTCCTAATTTCCGGTGGGGATTAATCCCATTGGTGCTGTTGCTTGGACTAAAGGAAAGACAATTTACTATGAGTAAAATTAAATTTTTTCACCTAAATAGGTTAACATTCATGGCTAAAAGGAATCTGTCAGGTAGTTTTTGCTGCTTTATCTGATTGAGGGAGAGAAGCTGAGCTATGTGATATATAGTTTTATATGACTTGAAGCTGGATTTCTGAGTAAAAAGCAAAGCAAATAGAGAAATAGAATGTGAAACTGCCCCGCCCACATAAAGTGATTGACAGTTTGCTCTGTACACTCACTAATTCAGGGAAAACTTATGTGGGTGGGATAAAAAGGACTTCTAATATCACTTAATAAGTCTGGTCAGTATTTTCTCTGCTTTTTACTTAGAAATTCTTCTCCAAATCATATGACCCGATATATCACAGAGCTCAGCTCCTCTCCTCTATCATATAACCCTATAGATCACAGAGCTCAGCTCCTCTCCTCTATCATATAAACCTATAGGTCACAGAGCTCAGCTTCTCTCCGCTATCATATAACCCTATATATCACAGATCTCACCTCCTCTCCCACTATCATATAACCCTATAGATCACAGATCTCACCTCCTCTCCCACTATCATATCACCCTATAGATCACAGAGCTCAGCCCCTCTAACTCTATCATAGAACCCTATAGATCACAGAGCTCAGCTTCTCTCCTCTATCATATAACCCTATATATCACAGAGCTCAACTTCTCTCCCTCTATCATACTCTGCTCTCAGATTGGTGCAGCATAAACCTCCTAACAGATTCCCATTATAAACTCCTAACAGAGAATTGACATGACATTAGATTTAAAGTGTAATGATCTGCATTCAGCCACCACCGGAGGGAGCTAAGGAGCTTACTGCATACTGTCACACATAAAAATAAATAATAAGCCAATATGCAGCAGGCCACTACTTTCGCACTAGTAGTGGTGCCAATCAGTTACAGACTTATGTAGGCAATTTTAAGCTCTACATAAATATAGAGTCCTAACCCCTGTTATGATTTATTATAACACAGTTTTCAAAAAGGCAAGATTCTCATTAGGTTTGTGAAAGACTCTTGACAGGCCAAAAATGGCGAAGCAACTTGGCTGCACTTATACTACACTACTGCATGGTATGGCGACCGTGTAGCACACACTAGTTTCATAGTATGGGTGAAAAAGACATACGGTATGTCTATCAAGTTCAACCAAGCATTGGGAAAGATGTGGATCTGGGGAGGGAAGAGGGAATTTTTAAACTTTGTTCCCACTACTGATGTGATGAAAACTTTAAAACCCATAAGGCAAGAACCAATCTGCTCTAAAGGAATATTTCATTCCTGATCCCAAAATTACTATGAGAGTGGATCTAGACATTTTATATGGCTATGTAACTCTTAATATTATTTGCAAAGCAGAATGTTCAGAGACTTTAATGTGCTTCACAAATATCTTGGTGCAATAAGCAAATTGAGATAACACGCCATCTCTTGCACAGTATAGGTGTAATGGTGCCGCACACCTTCTTGAGATTCGGGTGCTCAGTGGAAAGGCCTGCAGGCTCAGGATCCAATATACAGAAAATCCATGACACTCCTTAGGACACTGTTACAAAAGTTATTTTATTCAAACTATTAAAGATGTATTACAGGTGATTGTCAGCTCTCCATATATACAAAAAGTGAAATATGCACAGAGGAGGAAAGAATGTCCCCGCGTTTCGGCACCAAGCTCCTCACCTCCACTTTGCAGGTCCATTGGAATTGAAAGCCTGCTGGACCGAAACATAGGACTGTGGGAACAACCTTTTCTTTTTTGTGCATATTTCACACAGGGCCGTTCCTAAGGGCGGGAGGAGTGGGCGACTGTCCGGGGCGCCGAGTGCAGTGAAAGGTGGGTGGGTGGGGAGGCGCCGCGGGTGTTCCGAAGACCCGTCCACCCCGAGAAACAGACCTGGGACAATACAGGTTTGATGAAACCTGTATTGTATTAGCGGGGGAGGGAGTGGGGCAAAGGACCTGTCCTGGGGAGGGGGGGGGGGGGTCCCATGTGACTGTGATGTCACCAAAGGTTCCTTAAGAGCTATCAACTTCCCAGAAGAGGAGACAGAAGGTTTAAGAGAGAGGGATGAGGGGGAGCACAGAGCAGTGATACTGGCACACACATCTCAGAGAATGGCTGGAACTTCTTGTTCAACAGGTCCCAGCATGCTTCACTTGCTATCCTTTCAGATAAGTCACTGTAGCTGCCATAAAATGTCCTTTGCATATATATATATATATACACTCACCGGCCACTTTATTAGGTACACCTGTCCAACTGCTCGTTAACACTTAATTTCTAATCAGCCAATCACATGGCGGCAACTCAGTGCATTTACGCATGTATACATGGTCAAGACAATCTCCTGCAGTTCAAACCGAGCATCAGTATGGGAAGAAAGGTGATTGAGTGCCTTTGAACGTGGCATGGTTGTTGGTGCCAGAAAGGCTGGTCTGAGTATTTCAGAAACTGCTGATCTCCTGGGATTTTCACGCACAACCATCTCTAGGGTTTCAGAGAATGTCCGAAAAAGAAAAAACATCCAGTGAGCGGCAGTCCTGTGGGCGGAATGCCTTGTTGATGGCCGAGGTCAAAGGAGAATGGGCAGACTGGTTCGAGCTGATAGAAAGGCAACAGTGACTCAAATAGCCACCCGTTACAACCAAGGTAGCAGAAGAGCATCTCTGAACGCACAGTACGGCGAACTTTGAGGCAGATGGGCTACAGCAGCAGAAGACCACACCGGGTGCCACTCCTTTCAGCTAAGAACAGGAAACTGAGGCTCCAATTTGCCCAAGCTCATCGAAATTGGACAGTAGAAGATTGGAAAAATGTTGTCTGGTCTGATGAGTCTCGATTTCTGCTGCGACATTCGGATGGTAGGGTCAGAATTTGGCGTCAACAACATGAAAGCATGGATCCATCCTGCCCTGTATCAACGGTTCAGGCTGGTGGTGGTGGTGTCATGGTGTGGGGAATATTTTCTTGGCACTCTTTGGGCCCCTTGGTACCAATTGAGCATCGTTGCAACACCTTGTGGAATCTATGCCACGAAGAATTGAGGCAGTTCTGAAGGCAAAAGGCGGTCCAACCCGTTACTAGCGTGGTGTACCTAATAAAGTGGCCGGTGAGTGTATATATTCTATGACTCTGAACTACAAACTTTAAGATATACATATACACACACATTAGTGTAGAATGCTGGGAATCCTACACCTATAGACTGAGATTAGTACATGTAACACCCAGTGGGGGAGGGTAGATGTTTTTTACATACATATATAGATCCCTGTGCAGTGGCATCGGAGTCACCTATCTGTGCAGGAAAAAAAATTCCCCTCGCCCCTTTGCCACAGGGGTTTCCCCTTTTCAAAGGACAAAAAAAAAAACCGAAAACCTTTTCCACTCCGGCATCCCCCCGGGGTTTTTTTTCCTTTCTTCGTTCTGAACAGGACTCCCCCCTGCTGTACTCCCGGGAGGGGGGGTTTTTTTTTTCCGCATAATAAATCCAGTCGGGGATCAGTATGGTCGAAAATCTCCCTGTTTACATACAAGCTTTAAAACTGATGACTAGGGGTGTAGAATGTAAAATGTCGTTTTCCCCATTCAGCTCTTCCAGTCACACCCGGCCTTTTCCCACTTGTTGATTGCTATACACTCCCTCTCGCACATGTGCCACCAACCTCCTCTACAAAATGAGGGGAAAAAAACTAACCGGGGCCGAGATAGTCCAAAAATTTTTTTTTAAAAATTTAATTTTTTTATTTTATCAAATTTAAAGTAGAAAAAAAATATAAAACCAATCTTGTTCAAAATCTGTGCACTGCCTTTAGTATTAAAGAGAAAACAAACTAAAGTAAAAATAGACATAAAAATAACATTACTAAAAACGGAAAAATATTAGTAAAATAACTGAGAAAATGAAAATGTGCTTCATTGAGGGAGGGGTGGCCCGGTCAGGAAGTGGTTTTTGGGGGTGGTGGGGGGGGGGGGGATTTTTTCTCACCGCCCTGCGTGCATTTTAGCCTAAGAACGGCTCTGATTTCACATATTGCATGTATGGATAGCTGACAATCACCTGTAATACATCTTTAATGGTTTGAATACAATCACTTTTGCCACAGTATCCTAAGGGGTGTCGTGGATTTTCAACATATTCCATATGTACCATAGGGTTGGGGATATAATTAATATATCATGCTACTAGATATTTATAAAAAATAGAAAAAAAGTTCAAAGCAATGAATCCGATTGATATTTTCATTTTCCAAAAAGTATACTGCAATTAGAGGGAACTTAAACCCATTGACAAATTTTCGAATTTCATCTAGACTTTATAACTCATGACCTTTTTCAAGACAGTAACTTTCTTTCTAGTTTGTAATTCAAAGCGCGAATGGACGCTTTACTTTTAATTTTATGTATTATTTAAAGGATCTATGTTATTTATTTTATCATATTATTATTATTTTTTTTACTTATAGTTGTGTCTTTTTAGTGTTCTAGGTTATTTCTATGTTTAACTCAAAATATGAATACTGTAAATTCTCAAACCATGCACATAGAACTGAATTAAAATAAATGGTGCAACAGTGCCATCTAGTGGCACTGGTGAAAACAAACAATTTATACTAAACCGCGCTTTGCAGAATATATTTGAACATGGGCGTAACTATAGCTATAGCAGCTGCTGTGGAGCCCAGAGGTTGAGGGGGCACTCAGGTACAAGAACATTGTTCTTTTTGTAGGAAACAAGTAGTTGGTAGCTTTCTTCTCTCCAGCTTTACTATGTGGGTTCCCTGATACATGGTGGTATTATTTATACCTTTAAATATTGCTACTTATGCTGCTGCTTTAGTATATTGTCATAGGGTGGTGGGCCCCATCACATTTTGCTATGGGGCCATATGAATTTTAGGTTCGTTCTTGTATTCAAATAAAGATAATATGGACCTGTCATTATTAATTATTATTATGTATTTTAGAGCACCATTGATTCCAGGGTGCTGTACATTCAAGGGGAGTTACTAACATAAGTCAAACAAGTACAATGATGACAATAAGTGACTAACAACTGGTACAAAGGAAAAGAGCCACAAGTGGCCCAAAAGGTGAAGCAATGGCAATTTATTTTAAAAACATATTACAGAAATCAAAGTGTATTATATAAGTGAAAAGTTTACAGATTGTTGGCAGAACATGGCAGTTACAGGATTGTGGGTAAGGTGTTTTTTTTGGTGATCACTTGAACATCTTCTTTCTTACAGTGAATGGTTATCTAGCACTCTCTTAATCTGGTATCCTCAAACTGCAGCCCTCCAGCTGTTGGGAAACTACAACTCCCATCATGCCCACTGGTATATATTATATAAATGCATGTTGGGAGTTGTAGTTTCCCAACAGCTGGAGGGCCGCAGTTTGAGGATGCCTCCTCTTAATAGTTGATACAGACTCAAGAGTGGATAAAGAAAATTAAGTAGCTGATATCTCTATCTTCCTCCCCTTTACTATTGTCATCGGATTAGGTTCAACCATTTGGTTTAGCCTTAGAAGGTAAAATCTGTGCCTCCTTCCTGGATGATGCAGTGTCTTTGTTCTGCCAAAGTTTATGTTTGCAGAATTTGTTTGTTCAGATGCTCGTAGTAGTTACAGTTGTTTGTAAATTGATCCAAAGGAGGATACAGGCTATTGAAGCTTCACAACTTTTTTCAGGTCTTTGCAGGATAGCTTGGATTTCTTTATTGTGTAGAAGATCAACAGATGCTGGATATAAAGATAGGCCTTATAAGCACATAAACTACTACTTATGGCAAAAAAGCTTTCTTTAAAGGGGTTGTCTCGCTTCAAAGAATAGCTTTCAAATTGTAGGGAACACAAAATAAAGACATTTTCCAAATATATTGCTTTGTTCATCTGTTTTTGTTAAGGAGATACGTCACCTCCTTGGCTATTTCAGTTCCCTTAATGACCGACCTGTAAACATCTCTCCCCCCTGCTGTTTATTCTATGTGATAGCAGTGAGTGATGTCATCACACAGGTCACAACAGCCTCTGTGCTGGGCAGCAGTAAAAAAGCTTGATTTATCTAAAGTAGACATCACTAATTAGGGCTTTTGTTTCAGGGATGAGATAAAAACTCCTGCTAGAAGTTTCAGAGAAGCTTCTGAGCTAATCTGAACTAATTAGCAACTGAAAACACAGAGTTGAATACCCCAAAGGGAGCTGTATGCAAATTAGAGTCAGTCTGAACCAGGAAGTGACAGAGTATTTCATTCATGCATCCTATGAAACTCTGTAGGGAGACAACTCCTTTAATGTTTTGGACTGTTTCAAGACAAAGTCAACTTCTATTTACTTACACATGTGAAAAAAAAAATTTTGGTACCCTTCTGCTAAAGAAAGAAAATGATCACTAAAAATAACTTTAAAGTGTCAAAAGTAATAATACATTTACTGAAAATCAAATAATAAAAATCAGACATTGCGTGAGAATTGTGGTTCAACACCGAAAAAAATGCCTGAACAAAAATCATGGTACCCTTAGAAAAGATTGATATAATTGAATAATTTTAAAATAGGGACATGTTAAACTAAGGTGTGTCCTGTAATTGGCATCAACGTTGCAATAAGTCATTAGCAATCAGTCAGTCTGTCTATTTAAAGAGTGAAAAGTAGTCACTGTGCTGTTTGGTATAATGGTGTGTACCACACTGAAATAAGGACTAAAGAAGGTAAGGAGAGATTTGTTTCAGAAGATTAGAAAAAAAAGATTATAGAAAAACAAGTTAGAGGTAAAGGCTAGAAGACCATCTCCAAACAGCTGGATGTTCCTATCACTACAGTTGTATATATTACGCAGAAGTTTAAAGGGGTTTTCTCGCTACAAAGATCATATATGTAATGATGGGAACAGTAACAATAAGCACTTTTGCAATTGGTTTGTATTACCTAAATCACTTAGCAGATATGAACTAATCTGTGAGCTATTTCTGCAGCAAGTGGTCAGGTCACGACCTATTTCTGTGATTGTCTGCCTGATATTTCATTCAGCCCTGTTCAGACACGCCCCTTGGATAGAATATGCTCCGCGTTGTGATTGGATGCCTGCACTCTGTGCTTACTCCTGTCTGAACTGTGTAAATTGAAAGTGAAACTAGTTGCCTCATCTTTCTATGCTGGCTGTGTGTATAATAAAGGCTCTCCGAGCTTCTCTATGCTACCGAGTCTGCAGCTACTAGATTCACTCTCTCCCCCATATAACACAACCTTATACAGTCTGTTCCCCTCACCCATATAACACAGCCTTATACAGTCTGTTCCTCTCTATCTTCTGCCTGATAACAGAGGGGTGGGGGGCAGCGTGCATTTCTCACATTTGTTTCATCAGTTCAGGCTGTATGTATGACCAATGAACCCCATAATGTTCAGACCTTAAAAAAAAAGCATTATTCTACCCCTTTCAGGCAATGCTTTCCAAAATGTAATCGAAAGAGACTTAAAGCAGATAAAGATTGACAAACAAAATAAAAAGTATAAAAACAGCAAAAGTAATTTAACATCTAAACAAAAAACAGGTTTACAAGAATTAAAAAACAATAAGAACCTAATTATTTAAAAAAATCAGATAAGGGGGACAAATAATGGTTTTGGCTCAACAACTATACAAAAAATTAGTTTTTAATATTCTAGAAGATAGTCATACGCAGGCCCGGACTGCTCACAGGGCAAACCAGGCATTTGCCCGGCGGGCCGCTGGGGTTCGGGCCGCAGGGCCAGCTCGGATCTCCCGCGGAGGGGACCAGTGTTTCCCCACGGTGGGCCCCGAGTCCCGGCGCCGGTCTGTGGCGCACTACGGGGCCGCAATGGTCGCATCAGCGACCGGACCCCTGTGGCAGGGGACCGACAGGCCCCCCTCGCCACACAGCTGCACGGTCGGGTCACCGACCCAGCCATGCAGCCATCATGGCCGCCGCCTGTACCGTGCGGCGCAAACAGCGGCCGAGGCTGCACAGCTGGGATCTTCTGATCCTGTCTGTTCAGCTCCCAGGAGGTCGCAGGGCAGGTGCGCGATGTGAGGACGTCAATGCGCGCCCGATCCGCGTCCTGCACACTGCTGCCGGCGGCCGCTCTGGGGAAGAGGACAGAACAGGAGGGAAACACATCAGGTAAGTATTGTTTTTATGTGTTTTTTAATAACTACTAGCCATGTCTAGCTACAAACAGCTCCGTCTACCTATTATCTGCCTGTTTACTATATACCAGCCTGTTCTAGCTATATACCAGCCCTACTGTCTAGCTTTATACTGCCCGTCTAGCTATATACCTGCCATGTCTAGCATTACTGCCCCTGTCTAGCTAATATACCAGCCCTAGTCTAGCTTTATTCTGCCCTGTCTAGGCTATATACCAGCCCTGTTCTTAAAAAAAAAAAAAAGGCTATATATTGCCCTGTCTGCTTATTATACTGCCCTGTTAACTTTTATACCAGCCCTGTATAGCTATACTGCCCTGTTAGCTATTATACCTGCCCTGTCTAGCATTATTAATGCCCTGTTAGCTATTTTACCAGGCCAGTTCTAGCTATAACTGCATGGTCTAGTATATTACCTGCCCTTCTGCCTATATACTGCACTGTCTGGCCTATATTACTGTCCTGTTTGCTTTATACTGCCCTGTCGAGTATTATACAGCCCTGTTATCTATATACTGCCCGGTCTTGCTATGTACCACGCCCTGTTAGCGATATACAGCCCTCTCTAGCTATATACAGCCCTGTCTAGCTTTTATACCTGCCCTGCCTAGCTATATACTGCCCTGCCCTAGCTTATATCCTGCCATGCCTAGCTATATACTGCCCTGCCTAGCTATATAATGCCCTGTCTAGCATATACCAGCCCTGTCTAGCTTTATACTGCCCCTCTATAGCTATATACCAGCCACTATCTAGCTATATACCAGCCTGTCTAGCTTATACTGCCCTGTCTGCCTATATACACTGCTCTAGTCTGCCTATTATACCAGCCCTGCCTATATACTGACCCTGTCTACTATAAGTGGCTCTGTCTATATACTGGCCCTGCCTGCTTACATACTGGCCCTGCCTGCCTACATACTGGCCCTAGCTGGCTAATTACTGGCCCCACATGGCTAATTACTAGCTACCTGGCTGATTGCTGTGGGCAGCCCTAGCTACCTGGCTGATTGCTGTGGGCAGCCCTAGCTACCTGGTTGATTGCTGTGGGCAGCCTAGTACATGGTGGTTTACTGTGGGCAGCCCAGCTACCTGGCTAGATTACTGGGGGCAGCCCCAGATTACTGGCTAGTTAGGGGGGCAGCCCCAGCTGACCTGGCTAATTACTGGGGGCAGCCCCAGCTCCTGGCTAATTACAGGGGTAGGCCCTGTCTACCTACCAAATTAATTGAAGGAAGCCCTGTTTACCTTCTAATGGGGGTTAACTATTTACATGCCATTATCTGACATTTTTAAGTTCTAATTTTTAGGGTCTAACTTACACTGTTTGGGGAATTGATAGGATGTGCTGGAAAAGAGAGGAGTCTAAGGTTGTGTTTTTGGTAAATTCTACAGGGTACGATTAGTGACCACTAGAAGGAAGACACTGCATGCTGACTGGACGGAGAAAAAAGGGAATGGGAACAAATCATCGGAAAGAATCATGGAAGGTTTGGGCCAGAATGGTGAAGAAGACAAACTCCCATCAGAGTATGGTTCCTGTGAGTCCCTGATCTCTAGGGGTCATTTTACTTCTGTGTTGATTCAGTGCTTATGTTCATATGATGGTGGACCTGGGAATACTGTTGATGGGGAATTGGTGGGTTGTAGGTTATGCTGGTGCTTATGTAAGTGTCAGTGGTTTGGCTTGTCCGGATTGTAAAGCAAGTGCACACCTGATCTGTGATGAGGGGTTTATCTTGCCAACCACTATTTTTTCCTGCTTGTGTGTAGGCTTCTTTCACACGGAGGGTTTTGAGTGCATTTTTTAAGAGCTTCTTTGTGCAGAAAATGTACAGCATTTAACTACTATGCCTTTTGCACAAAAAAACGCACCAAAAACACAAACACCAAAAAAAAATGCATAAAAAAACGCCCCTTGTGAAACCCCTTTTTTAAGGGTTTATTTTAAAAGTGGCGAGGTGCGGAAAAAAAGTGGAATTTTTTAAGCGGATATTTTTGTGGGCTGGTGGGGGTTAGTCCCCGGGCTGTTTTTTTTTTCCCCAGCCCCGGCCCGGGTCTACGTATCGCAAATTAGACAATGATCCCACCAAAAGCACTAAATTGAATAAGCTTTTGGAAGAAGGCTTTAGCATGGGGGTTATATCTGAGAAGATGAAGATTTACCTTTCAGAAAAAACCCCGTAGTTCCTGTTTTTTACGGCAGTCCTAAAACACACAAGGATGAATTTCCCCCCAAAAACATTCCTGATAATACGACAAAAGGGTTTTAATAAAAAATTAAGCTGTTGGGTTCACATCTATCTTCAATCCATAGTTCAGGGACTCCCAGGTTACTTAAAGGATAGTAACAGTGTTGCTAAGGTTTTCCAAAGCTTTGAATGGTCTTCTACACGTACCTGGCTGAGTTGCGATGTAGTCAATTTATATTCTTGCATTCCACACGAACTGGCATTGGTAGCAATAGAATATTTTTTGAAGGATAATGCCTTTTAAGGGGTAGAAGTCTTTTACTACAGAGCGTGGATTTTTTGCTAAAAAATTATTTTTTAAATTTGATGGTGTTTACTTCCTTCAATTAGTTGGAGCTCCTATGGGTGGGCCCTGCACTCCCCCCATAGAAAAATTTATTCAGGATGGGGGGAAACATCAAATTCTCAAATCCGGGAAAACCCTTTGGTATGCATCTTGTTCTATGGCGTACATGATGACCTCTTGATTGTTTGGGGCCCACGATGTGGGCCCAAACCCAAAGTTTGTGGATTTTTTAAACAAAAAAACCCTTTAAAATTTAAGGTTTACGTTTTACATGATAAACAAAAAATTTTTTTTTTTTTTAGATCTGCAATTGGGGGTGATGAAAAACGGGGAAGGGTTTAACAAAATTTTTTGGGAAACCCCCATGGGGGGAAATTTACAATTTTACAAGCAAAACAATCACCCTTTTCATCTTTAGCCAAAATACCGTGGGGAGTTTTTAAAGAGCGAAACGAGTGTGTTAAAAATAGCGATTTTTTAAAAGAAAAATAAATCATTGATGAAAGGTTAAGAAAACGTGGTTACCCCTAACATCTATTGAAGGAAGCTTTTAATAAAGTAAAGGATAGGATACAACAATCGTTCTTGGGTATGAATAGAAACAACAAAAAAATAAACAAACAGGTGTTTTTTTCTACACAATATAGTGATGACTTAGCGTTTTTTTTTAAATTTTCCCATTTTGAGACAAGACCCAACATTAAAAACCATTGTAGAAAGAGGCATTAAATGCATTGCGAAAAAAGGCATATCCCTTGCTAATGACCTATCGCCCAGTACTTTTATTAGCCATTAGTCTGAAACTTGATTAAACTAAGGGTTTGTACCCATGCGGTAAAAATAGATGCAGCTTAGGTTATATAATATTAAAGGGTAATACATTTACTAAAAGTGATGGCACAAAACAATTTAAGATAAATACCTATTTAAACTGTGATACAGATCATGTCATTTACTATATCCATTGCACGCTCTGCAATAAGATGTATATAGGAAGCACTATACGTAAACTAAAACAAAGGATAGCTGAACATCTATTGGGAATCAAGAATCAACATAGTAACCTGTCAGGTGCATCCCATCATTTCATTCAGGTTAACGATGGCGCTATTGCATCTTTAAAATGTGGCGCAATTGAAAAAGTAAGGAAACCTGTACAAGGTGGTGATTGGGAAAGGAAAGTGAGACTGTGAGAAGCCTTTTGGATATTGACGTGTGATACATGATACCCAAGGGGCATGAATCGCAGAAATGATCTCTTATACATATACTGAGACAATATCCATATGTAAATTACACTTAGATCTAATGAACATGCATAATTATTTATATGATAATGTTGGTACTATACATACACTTTCCTACTACACCACTTCAAGGAACCAAAGAGTTATCAGGTGCTTCCTAGTAACATGTGACCTGTTTTAATTGGTTTTAACATTTGTATATAGTTGTGTGTTGAAAAGCTCTCATTATCTGTGATCAAGGATCCATTCGGATCAGAAACGCGTTAGTAGTTATGAACGCTATATGTATCACTGTCCTGTAACCTTAACTTGTTGGAATAAAGAATTTCGTGGACTACGCTATCCGCTGGAATATTTGTACCCGTTTGGATATATTTGAATGCTAATGGAGCCAGGGCTGGAGCTCTCCTTGCGGACATACATACGCTATCCACATTTAAATAGAAACATATATAGTGGCTCACCCTGATGATTCCACTCCAGCCTTTTTAGTATAGTACCTGTACTTGGAACGACTCCTACTTCACTGATTCTCGGATCCTCGCGGCTCTGGCGGCAACACAAACAAAAGGACGAGGCAGGCGCCTGGATGAGGCGAAGCTAATTCACATCCGGATCAGGATTGCTTGATAGGAGAAAATCTTTATTTTGGAAAACTAAATATACAGCAGTACTCAACGGGCTTAAAACGGGTGCAACCCGGGTCTGACGCGTTTCGAGCTGGTGGACTCGGTGTCCACAAGAGGCCCACCGGCTCGAAACGCGTCAGACCAAGGGTTGCACCCGCGGTTTTTGCCCTTGAGTAATGCCTGTACTATTTAGTTTTCAAATAAAGATTTCTCAATCAAGCATTCCTGATCCGGATGTGATTAGCTTTGCCTCAGCCAGGCGCCACCTCCGTTCTTTTGTTTGTGCTATCCACATTTAAATCCACCGCAGTGAAGCTATAGAAATCATTGCAACCAAGCATTAAGGGGTAAGCTCCACGAACTTCTGTTTGTTTGTATGTACGGTATATGTATTTGTATGACTGCTTACAGCAATGAGGGTGTTCTGGTTACAGCAATGAAGGTGTTCTGCTTACAGCAATGCAAATGTTCTGCTAACAGCAATGCAAATGTTCTGCTTACAAGGAGCTTGTGCAGCCTGGGAGGGAGCTGACAGTTCTGCAGACACTAGAATTGACACACTGCACGTGAGGGCTCTGCAGAGCTGTGAAACATCTATACATACCCAATGCTCACACAGATTTATGATGTTACAGTCTTTAGTGAGGAACACACGCCTACTGGGGAGGGAGAGCACGGCCACTTGTTTTGAAGCTGTAAGAGAGATCCACAGCTCAAGTCTGCGAAAGCCAGTGATGAGAAAACCCTGTTAAGGTCTATGGGACTGTAGCCAACCTCATGGAAGTGACCACAAGAGGAAAATTGATGAAACATTGAAAAACATATGACTGGTAACCAAAGAGCCCAGAAAAACTTCTAAAGAGATTAGAGGTAAATTCCAAGGTCTAAGTGCATCATTGTCAGATGGCACCATCCATTGCTTCCTTTGCTAAAGTTAACTAAATAGCCGATGACCGATGAGGAAACAACTGTTGAAAACAAATCATAAAAAGGTGAGACTTGCATTTGGCAAAATTCATATGGATGAGCCACAAAGCTTTAGGGAGAATGCCCTTTGGACAGATGAGACAAAACTGGAGCTTTTTAACAAGTTATATCAGCTTTATGTTCAGAAATGCTAAAATGGAGCATACAAAGAAAACATTGTATCTATAGCGAAACATGGAGGAGGCTCGATTATGCTTTGGTGCTGCTTTGCTGCATCTGGCACATAGTGTGTTGAATCTGTGCAGGGAGTAATTAAATCTGAAGACTATCAAGGCATTCTAGAGAGAAATGTGCTACCCAGTGTCAGAAATCCTGGTCTCAGTCACAGGTCCTCCAACAGGATTATGACTTAAAACATAAAGGCTGAACACATCCAAGAAAGGCAGAAAAAAATATTGGACTATTCTGACGTGGCCTTCTAGGAGTCCCGATCTTAATCCTATTGAACATCTGTGGAAGGAGCTGAAACATGTAGCCTGTAGAAGGCACCCTTCAAACCTGAGACAGTTGGACACTTTGCTTATGAACAGAGGGCCAAAATACCTATGGACAGATGCAGATGTCTCATTGAGAGTTACAAATATTGTTTGTTTGCAGTAATTGGTTGTGCAGAAAATTTTAAGTTAAGGGTACCATCAATTTTGTCCATTTGTTTTTTTTAATCTTTAGGATGAGCCACAATTCAAATGTACTGTCTGAGTTTAGTCGATTTTCAGTCAATTTTAATCTATTGTTACTTTTGTCAGTCTCAAGTTATTTCAGTTACCATTGTGGGTTTTACTTTAACAGATGGGTACCAATAATTTTGTCCACAAGTGTATATGTTTGATTGACTGAAAATCTACTATATCAAATCAAGGCACAAAAACCTTTTTCCCTAATTGATTCTTGTAAGATCAAATCTGATGTGAACGTAGCGGATGCCTTAATTAAAATGTGTGGAGTTGTAAAACGATTAGTTTGAAGTATACAGTAAATACATTTTTGATATACTGTATCCATTTGTGTAATATAGTGTAATGTATATTGGCACATTTAAAAATAATGAAAATAATATTTTAAAGTAATATAAACAGAGTTTCAGGTTAACTTTTATTGTTAATTGCAATCGAAATGTACAATTAAAACCACAAAGTCCAAACCAACTTGAATAGAAAAAAGTGCTCATTTTAGATAAAATATTTCTTACAACAAAATTGAGTAGAGTGCCTACACTAAAAATGTAGGAAACAGAACGATTGGACAATAGAAACCACACTCTATCATCTTTTTTTTGTAGCAGTCTAAATGATGAATAGTTTTCAAAGATTTCCATTTTATAAAGTGTTAAAGGCTCAGAAAAACACCACCCACTGGGTCTATGTACAAAAACTGTGAGAAAAGGACAACAATTAAACAGTAAATTTACAGTACAAAACCCTCTGCCGCATTCACCCCATGCAGCTGCATAAATATCTGGTATTCTCACACGACCACAAACACTGACGTTTCACAAACTGGCTCCATTTTTCATTTACCCATTGATATAGTGCTGCATGGTAAAGGATTGGTTTTCAAAATATTCTACAAATCACAATAAGAGAATTCATGTTGCAGGAAATTGGTCCACATATTTAGATAGGGTTCGTCTTTTTTTTTTTTACCAAACAGGGTTTTAATAATAGTCAATACAATTTACAATGGTTTTCTCCATGTCTAATTAGAGAACTAATGTATCATCATAAAACTTTCTCCATTGTTTCCTAGTTTTCTAATATTTACTTCAAATGACAACAGTGGCCAAGTTTTCGATCAGAAATTTAAAAGCAATGGTCGCTCAAGCCACTTCAAGAGCACAGAAGCCGTGAAGACAGATCCAGACACGTATCCCAAAAGCGTATGTTCACACGGACACAAAACGCCGTGTGAATATACCCTTAATCACTAATTCATTTTTAATACCCCTAGTAATGCATGGTGGGAACTTTTCCCACCATGTGTTTTACTGTAGAATTTTAATATGTTTAGGTTTTTGCGTTCATATTGTGTATTGTTATGTACTATCCAATAAAGAATCATGTTTTATGATTTGGCATGATGCACTGCTATTTGTTGGGATTAAGCTATGGTTATTATGCAATGTATCTATTTGACTAATTTATTTTTTTTCTGTTCTTGAATTTTTGGCGCTATACAGTTAAGGGAAGTAAGTCGCATAGCTAAGTTGTGGTGCTAAGAATTAGGCTGATGATGTCTGGAATTATTTATTTTGGCCTTTTGTTCTCAACTGACATTAAAATAATGAGAAGTAAGAGGAAATTAGGTAATGTGCCTGATTACCGCACAAAGGCAATTATATTTGCTAACAGTCAGGTTAACACAACAGCCATGGCTCTATAAAGGCTTATTTATTAAAGCATCTTCTTTCAATTAAAATTACCCTTTATGCTCTAGGACAAAATGCTAATGTAATTTTTTGTGCAGTCCAATTTGTCACAGTAATTTTTCTCTTCTAACTTTAAAGGGTGAAAGACATAAATTACGATTTGGTACATCAATATTCTCTGATAAGACTGGATGTTGTTAACATTTAGGATGTTATCCAAGAAAAAGTAAAATCCAGACTTTTCTAATGATACGGCTGTCAAAGTAACTTGAAGTTACTTTTTCCATTAAATATCACATATAAAATGCTATGGGAAAAGAGAGAAAACAATGCTTTGTATATAAACTCCATGTCATGTTCCAGTCTGGAATTGGATTTCAGGAATGCTTGCACTTTACAAAGAAAGATTTTGACCATTGTACAATGGATTTTAGTCTTTATAATTTGACTCTGTTGGCTTGAGTGCATCACTAAATTGTGATTCCAGCACTGTTACTTTTTTCTTAAAGTAGATTTAATCAAATTTGTAGTTATCTGATACATAGTGAGCTGAGAGCACTATATCTCCCGATAATGTACATGCTCTCTCAGTCTGCAATATGCATGAGCGGATGTTCCCTCAACAGCGGACAGAGTAGCAGTGCATTGGTCGTATCAGTAAATTTAATTATCAATACAGCGTTGGAAATCGGGTCTGTCATTACTTAAGCTGCCCTCAGATTGGGCAGTGTAAAATTAGTGACAAAATCACTTTTAAATTCTTCTCAAGTAACAGAATACAAGTGTTTTCATGCAGAATCCTACCACAAATTTATATCCCTCCCCAATAAAATTAACATGATCTATATCTACACTAGTAGAGATACGCCTAAATGTAAGTTAACTACTTAAAGCCCCTAAAATACATAACCCTAAGGCCAATTTAGGGTTAGGGGGGATTTTTTGTTGATTTAAAAAAAAATACTATTCAGGCATACCCAAAACGAACTATTTAGATTCAGGGTGAATAGGACATTGATCTGAATCTGAAGCACAGCACTAATCTGTATGACTAGGTCTGGTAACCACTGTCAGAGGAAATGTAGCTGTATCATTAATGGGGTAGTACACAATCTCACTGAGGTACTGATCTACAAGATCTCTTCCACTAAGGTTATAGGCAAGTAGCACTATAGGGAAGCAGCACTAAAAGTGAAAGAGAGCTGTCTAATAATAAACTGGAAATGTTGCTGTGTAATATGAAATGTCATCAGTGCTTTAAAGGGGTTTTATCACCACAATGATTGGCTTTTAACATGAAGGGAAAGGTAAATGAAGACTATTACCAAATACATTGCTGTGTTGATTTTGCTTTTTTTCAGGTGATAAAGAAGATTTTATCTGCAGCTAGAGTAAGAAGTTTCTCTAGGTTACTGACCACCTCTCTGTTCATTCATAGCTATTGTTGCTCTAAGCTGTCGTCAGTCAGTCCAACAATGGTGAGTCACTGTCTGCTGAGTCTTATCTATATCACAGGAGTTCAGTTACCTAAAGTAATGACAAGTTTTAAGCCTTAGAGCTCTATATCCTTGTATACTGCTATTTACAAACCTCCAGCATGTCACTATAATATACTCAGCTAGGAATAGTAGAGCTGATATGCCAATCACTGGCATAGAACCACCCATAGCCTGAACAGGAAGTATGAGGCTGAAGCTGCCTGTTGCTCTGTGAAACAGCATGGTGAGAAAACTCCTTTAATATCAGCAGAAAAATTGCTGAGAGTGGTGTGGTGCGACAACCAGTGCTACTCCTCAGTAGCATGCAGAGGTTGTTTTTGCTGCTGACATGAAAGCTTCTCCTAAGAACCCTTAGCAATTGAGCATTTTGGGCACCAGAAAAAAAAAAAAAAAACAAAGGGTATAATAACTGACCCACCTGGTCCCTTTTTATAAATATAAATTATTGAATTTATCCAGAACTTTATTATAACTTTACTGGATATTCTTTTCCAAGGGTGGTGCATCGTAGTAAATTTTGAAATAAGAATGTATGGCATAACCTGCCTGAAAAGGGGTATAAGGGCTCCTTCACACATGAACAGTGTTTTTGTTGATAACGTGTTTTGGGGCATTTTTAGTGTTGCTTTTATTTATTGTAATTTTGTAAATGCATTATTTTGTTGTCATTCTTCAAAACCTTTAGAAAAGCCTATAAAAAGATGCCAGTTAACACCACAAACCAAAGTGCAGTGTATGTAGTGTGTAACAAGAAATGCAACAGAAAAAGGAAATTAATAGCTCAATCAAAAATGTCACTAAAAACATAGATTTTATCATAAAAATGCTTTGTGTGAAACCAGCCTACCAAAGGTCAGACGGATTTGTAAAATCAGGTACAATGGGATGAACCTGTTGTCAGTAATAAATATCATATACAGTAATCACAGAGAAAATTGATGAAAATAGTAAAACAAAATAATACTTTTTCATCAGAACAGGACATACTGTCAATCATTGTCCATGCAATCCAGTATAAAAAGTTGTATGTTTATAGAAAAAAACATTTACATTAAAGTACCCACTCTGTGAAAAACGATTATTTGTGCATTGTTACAAAAGACATAAGTGGGAGGTCACAGGAGAACCACGGCCTTTACTGGTACTGCTGCAGAACTTTTTACTGGTCATCTTAAATAAGAAGTCAGACTCATAAGAAAAATTCTTGTATATCATAGTCTTCAGGATGTATGTCACTGAACAAAATCTTCATTGATCCACCGACTGATTTATGCCTAAATTAAAAAAAAAATATGTATATAGGTTATTTTATCACAATACTTTGCCTATAACAGTTTATACACACATATAAAGAAAAAGATACAGAGAAATGTAAAAAATAATGTAAAAAAAAAATGCACTGCAGCTGCTCCCTCCTCTCTTCTCTATAGACTTCTATGGGCAGCAGCTATAACCTGAACGGTGAGTAAAGCTGAAAATTATTCTCCTCTGTGCCTCATGAGCAGTAAATTCAGAGTGAATAATCCGTGCACAGAGTATGGGCAAGAGAAGATGAGTCTGATAAGCAGAGAAAGGCATTTTCTTTGATAATATAGTATATAATACAATTTCTAATTTAGGGAAAGTTATTTAAAAGCATAGAAAAAAAGACCACTTTGCCGATAGTCTGTCCTATATTATTATTATTATTATTATTTTTTTTTAATACATGTTTAGCTCTAAATCTGGAATAAATCTCCTCCTCAGTTTCCAATATATCAATGGCTTTGCTCATAATTGCTCTTACACTGACCTATAATGTCACAGTCTCATCAATGATAAGTTTTATCATTTTTTTATTGAAGTTAAAAATGGAAAGTGCCAGTTAGTATTCACCAGTCATGGAACTTGCATTGGCATGGGAGACCAAAGGCATATAGCTGTGGCACGGGTCAACAGACCTGACATGGCATTACTGCTTTCATTACATTTTGGTTAAAAGGTAAAAATTATATTATTCTAAAAGCTTCATAACCTGGACAATATAATGAAAATTGGTTCTGAAAGATAGACTCAGTATTGAAGAACTCCAAACAAATTTTACAGCTGTCAGATGTCTAAGCAAGCAACAAATGTGCTGAGTATGCAGCAAACATATGCAATAGATCTTGGCCTATTTACGTAGTCTACAGCTGCATGAAGAGGGACGGTCTACATGACCTCCGCTGTTTTGCTAATGATGTCAGTGTTTAAAAAAATCTAGAGATAAAGTATTAATTATTTACAATGCTAAAAATTAATAGTACAGTAATTCCCCATAATAATAATAATAATAATAATGGTATGAAAGTTCATATAAATTGAATTACTACACTTTAACTACAAGATAAGTTTTCTGCATTCATTTTGGCAAGGTTGGGAAATGTTGGTAAAAAACCAAGCATAGATGTGTACAGATGTCAGTTTAATTTTTTTTTCATTAGGAATGATGGATCATGTATTGAAAGTACACCAAAAACATTAAACTGTCATATCCATATGCTTTTTAGCTGTTCCCAGACTTTTCAGACTATTAGACAGATGCTTTTGACAGAGAGTACATTCTAGGACATTTTAGGAATCTGACAAATGGGTTGTAGTCAAAACACCAAGGATAGATAGATAGATAGATAGATAGATAGATAGATAGATAGATAGATAGATAGATAAATAAAAATAACAGCCGTAGGTTTTTACAGGACTTCTTAATCATGGAAAATTGATGAAGATAAAAACTAACAAAGTGCTTATCTAAGAATGACCATTCCTGCTGACAGCTGCTATTGGAGCAGTGCACCCTTTCATCAAAGACTACAGTATTTAAAGACAAAGGCCTTTAATGCTAAAAAGAAAACCTGGTCCTCAATGAGATCAATATGTATCTTAACTCTGGCAAATTCTACATCCAACCATTGAAACTAAAATTTTCTATCAACATGTAACTTATTTTCCTATGTCCCATGTAAATGGTGTCATGCGATTTTCATAAACATAATACATAATGTCATACAGATGTAGCAAAATTAAGCATGTAGCACTAGGATATCACGACACCGAATGCCATCTTAACTTTTCAGTGCTCTTTAAAGGGGTTTTCTCACCACTATGGTTACCTTTTAACATGTAGGGAAAGGTAAATGAAGACTATTAGCAAATACATTGCTGTTTTTTTCTTTGTTCAGGAGATAAAGTAGATTTTTTTTCTCCTCTGGTCACCAACCTCCTCTCCCTGCTGTCTCGTATCTCTCATTGCTCTAAGTTGAAGTCAGTCATTTAGTCCGATCATGGCGAGTCACTCCCTGCTGAGTCTTAACTCTAGCACAGAAGCTTTGTTTACCGAAGGTAATGACAAGTTTTAAGCCTTAGAGCTCTGTAGCCTTGTTTACGGATACTTACAAACCCCCAAAAGCCATGTTACTGTAATAGAATCATCTAGAAATAGCAGAGCTGACATGCTAATCACTGCTACAGAACCACCCAGAGTCTTACCAGGTAGTGTGAGTCTTAAGCTGCCTGTGGCTCTGTGAAATAGGATGGTGAGGCCACCCCTTTAATGGCATTTGCTCAGATCTAAGCAGATAACAAAGCTATAATATCATGGTCAAGTTAAACTCTGCTATATCTGTAAATAGTGCTGATATTAATATGCTATGCAGTACCACATACAATGACATAGTGGTGTCTCTATTCTGCCCCTGTCCTCAGCTTGTATCCCGGCTTCTTCTGGTCAATAGTTTGTGTGGTCTGTGTATAATGAGAGGTTAGCATGAAGACATTATTACACCAGCCCTAATCAGAGTAGAGATCCGCCTAATGTACTAATATTCACACAGGTCTACAGAAGTGTGTGACTGGAGATTTGAATAATATTGAGGATGAATTTTGTGCCATTCCTCCAGGCAAATATGTTACAGCCTTGCATGTATAGCCCTCTTCAGATTATGGCCCAGTATCTTGATAGTCTTACAGTCAGAACTCTTGATATGTCCATTTCTATACCAGTTTAAAATTGTCAGGACTGCTCTACTGGCCCTATAAGGATTTTGTTACAGCCTCAGCCAGGGTGCAGCCTGGTGCTTGATGAGTTAAGCACTTGAGCCAACCCCTGGCTGGTGTAGGGTATATGAACCTCTTTCTGTCAACCTGGCCCTGCTGATGATTGCTTCTTGTGTCCTTGCTCTTTGTTGTTTCGCTGGTTCTCTGCATTTTATCGTGACTTCCTGGTTACTGTCTCGTCTTGTCTGGTTTGACCTCGGCCCGCCTGACTATTCTCGATTTGTTGTCTGTATTTGTCTGTTCCCCTTTTTGTCTTCCGTTTGTCTTCTGTCTGTTGTCACCCGTTTACTAGGGTATATTTCAGGAAGAGGTTCGAGTGTGGGGTCGCCTTCCTCAGGGCAGGTGCTCTGCCTAGGAACAGATTAGGCCGTCTCTTACAAAAATGTTATCTGGTTGTGATATTTCCCATTCCCATATTATTTACTCTAAAGTTGTATTTTAATCTGATGAAGTGGAAGCATATGAAAGGGATATGATATTAATTTATAACTGGTATAGGGCCATCATCTGAGACCCCCAGAATCCTAACAGTGAAGGGGCCACAGTGCTATTTTAGATTGTGTCCTTTTCTAAGTTATTCCAGAATGGGGGTTATTCTACAGTTCCCCACAAAGCAGAGGACAGGGAAGCATCGGACAGGAAAAATCAGTGAAGAGGACATACCGTCGTTTTTATCCAGTGATGCAGTCCCTTCATGCTCAGGGTCAATGTGGACCACCATTAATAATAAAGTGATAAAATATACTAGCAATATACCTTCACTTTATACATTGGGAATACCTCTTTAAAATAAAGTTATTGTTACTAACGTATATTATTGTTCTGTAATACTGTAGTACATAAGTCAAGCATGCAGTTATCAGCCAAACTTGCTAAATGTGGTCTGGTATGTCACCAAGGTATTTTCATCAACTAATCCTCCTAGGTTTTTAACCACGTTTCACATAAATTTGTCTAAATAATTTTGAGGCAGGGTACTGGATGAACCCATATGGTTATACCCAATCCACGGTTTTAAATCCTAATTCTAAATCTAATCCTGGAAAACAAATCCTTTGTAGGAGCTTCAATGGTCTCTCTTGGCTACTGCTTTTCCTATGGCATCTCCAGAAGTCAACAGCTCTCAGAACCACTTAATAATAGGGTTAGAACATGCCATTAATTCTTAGGAGAGACAAGCCGTGTCAGTGTTTAATTTGCTTATAAAATCCAAGTTCATTTTTTAGTCTAGACTTGGAACACCCAGTTTGTATAAAGTTGCTGACACTGTAGACATGCATAGGATTTCTTCTGTAAGATCTGTAAATTAAAAACATGCTCTACAGTAATAAATTTGTGGATATCACTTGCAGAGCGCCTGAACTGGTGTTTATTTCTACAATGTGGTGGTTTATCTGGTAGTAATAAGGCAAGTGTTTTATATGTAAAGACAATGGACAGATTAGGTATGAGATTTTCCCAGCTCTAGTGTTGTAGAAAAATGTATGAGCACTTTGCTGCTGTTCTAAATTATTGGTCAGAAAATGTGACCACATCCCAGAAAAACAGTGCTGTATTCTATGTGGTGCCATAACGAACTTTGAATATATAAAGAAATGGTAAAAAGGTTCTGATCACACTGCCACCATGGCTTCTGTTTTACCAGGAAAAATGATGGACATAATCCCTCTTATAGGGGTTAATCAGATTTTTCTTCATTGCATCTGATTTAAGGGGGTATTGCTATTTCATTGATTAGCTTTAGCTTTTAGGCAAAGGTAAATTAATATTGTTACCAAATACATTGCTGTTGTTATTTTGCTTCTCTTTAGTTAGATTAGATCTTATCTCCTGCTTATGTACACCAGCATCCCTAGTTACTGGCCACCTTTTTCTGCTCTACCAGCCTGCAGCTGTGGCTGGGATGGTAATGTCAACTCCTCCTCTGTTTTTTTTATCTGAAAGATGGAAGTTTGTGTACATTACAGATGTAGCAGAGTACAGCTTGACCGTGATATCACAGATTTGCGTGTTACCTGCTCTGATCTGTAAACAAAGGTTATTGAAAAAGTTGAGATAACATTATGTACCGTGATATCACGGTGCAATATCTGTTCTGTTTAGTTCTGCTACATCTATACATACTGACAGGCTTTAACCCTTTAGAGCTCTGTAGCCTTGTGCAGTACAGATTACAAACCTCCTGCTCTCACATCACTCTACCAGACCCAGCTAGGAATAGCAGAGAGGATTTTCCATTCACTGCTATAGAACCCCACACAGCTTAACCAGGAAGGATGAGTCTGAAGCAGGCTGTGGCTCTGGAAAACAGCATGATGAGAAAGCCCCCTTGGAGGGAATTTCTTACTACAAAGATTAGCTTTCAACATGAAGGGAAAATAAAATGAAGACTTGTTCTAAATACATTGGTCAACAAATTTTACTTCAGTCATGAGATAAGAAAAATTTATGTGCTTGTGAGTGCACATAGGTTTTTATGGTTACCTGCATACTAGACCATACTTCTGTTGTCTGATTAGCTGGGAGTGATATCACCTCAAGGATGGAGAGCTCAATCCAGAGAAAGCTAATTATCTCTAACAAAATTACAGATCAGCAACTTTTTCAGTCCTCACAGCACATGTACCTTGTGTTTACTGAAGATTAGATCTCCTACACTTGTCAGTGTAATGGCTCTGCTACTTACAGAGAAGATAGATATGCTACTCACTGCTATAGAACCACCCACAGCCTGAGTCGATAGAGTGAGTGCAAACAGCTTGTGACTCAGTGAAACAGCCTAGTGAGAAAACCCCTTTAAGTTGTGTACCTTGAGTACAGTGCCAGTGGTAACAAGTGAAATGTATCCCTTTTTATTTTTATAACCAGTCTAGAGGAGGGTCAGAGTATTTCTTTAAAGAGTCTATTCTGACCTGCTGACAAAATAGAAATAAAACAATACGTATTTTTTTGTGTTTTTATTGTGTTCCGCTACTTTTTACAGGTTTTTTTTTTTTTTTTTTTGTTAAATACAATATATAATTTGTTCCTTTTTCTGTTGTATAGAAAAAACTTATCCTTAACAATTCAAAAATCGCCCTATAAGGGAACAATATTTAAAAAAATATAACCTTTAATAATATCATAAAAAAAAATTAAAAATATCAGTAACAGACAAAATTTGACAAAAGCAACTGTGCCAAAAAATTATAATAGACACAATGCACAAACATTGAACATAACAAAACACATCCAACGCGTTTCACCCACAAGTCATGTGGGCTCATCAGGGAACTAACCAAATGTTATGCATATACACATAGATGATAACGTGCATAGAGGCTATGATAAGCTTACGTCCCTTCAGGTAAATGATGGCAAGTGCATGGATCCCAAGATAGCGATCCGTGGTACTGCACAGAAAGATGATGGTCCAAAGATAGAGATAGCAACAGCCCCCAAATAAAAATACACTACTATATATACCAAAAATAGAACTACTTACAAGCAGCATGGAGAACAGCTGTGAAGCCGGCAGCGTCCATAATAGTACCCCGCGCATGCGCGAACAAGAATACCACATTTTCATTTGTATTTGTTTTATTTTTGTAAAATTAAAATTAACATTTTCGGACCTTTTTTAGTGACATGACTTTTCAAAATAAATGCTGTAAACATCATTGATTTTGAAAAGTAAAGATATTCCATTATCTTCATGTGTTTCTTTTCTTCTCTTTTGCCTGCTTATTCATCTATCACAAGATCAGTGAAACTTTCTGGTTGTGGGAGTGTCAGTAGTTCTCCTGCAGCTATTTCCTACAAGTCCCAGAATCCCTTTCAGTTACAATCTAGGAATTTTCTGCACCCACCCCCTAATTCTCTTAGCACTGTTAATTAGAATTCTCAGACATGCATGCCTCCTGCATCTCTTCTCCAGTTCACTCTCTGGTTGCACAGCAGGTTATGCGTAGTAAAATCACCAGTTTGTAACATGGTAAAAAGACATTCTTTTGTCATCCTATAATATATGTAATACACGAACACATATATTTTTACACACACATATATATTAATATATATATAATATATATATATATATATATATAAACACACACAAATATATATACACATACATATATACATCTATATTTACATTTATAAATTTTGATGTATGTGTTGTACATCCCCGACAGCAGGTGCACAGCTATCCCATCATTGTAACTGCTGTGGGAAATGAGGATGGCCTATCTAGCCTCATAGAAAGATGGGCAATGTCACAAACCCCACAGCAGTTTTTGATCATGGGAACGATGTGTGCCTGCTGTAGGGGATGTGCCATCATTGCTGCACACAGTGATGTTAGGGCAGTGTCTCATTACGCTTTACCCTGGCACCACTACTATATAAAGAGCAGCAGGCAGACTTTTTTCTGACTGCTGCTGGAAAATCCCTAATGCACATTCAGCCAATCAAACAATGCAAGTCTTCTGATTGCAGCCTCCATCTCTGTACTAGAATGATTACATTCCTGTCAGCACCTCTGTTTACATAGTGATTGATGAGTCACTAAATGCAGCCAAATCTTTCCCTGCTCAGGTTACATCCATTACATTGTTTCTGAGCTGAGACTGGCTTCAAAGCACACCCCCTGACTGATGACAAAACGTCCATAGAGGCAGAAGCAAAGCCATGTGATCACTGGATGTCACATGGTTTGCAGGAAGTAGGTAGAAGGGGAGTAAAGGACTCTCTGCCCGGCTTTGCAAAGCAGAACAGGTAAATCATTTTTAATGATTATCAATTATACAGTTCAATATAATTAAAATGTGAGCTGTATAAAAAAGAAAAAGATTGTCCTGGAACACCCTTTTAAATAGATATGTAAAAAAAAAAAATTTAATAAATTCGGTTATGTAACCTACACAAAAAATGGAACATGGTTAACTTCAACCCTATGACTTTTATGGGCTAGAATGGTGCCAATGCGGATCTGATTAAACATGCTATGTATTGAAAAAAATATCCTGTGCATAAAAACCTACATATAAAAACAGTAATGTAAATATAACAATTTAAATATATTGGCAACATTTTTTCAATGAAAAACAGAACTAATAGTAAGCCCTTAGGCAGCTGACTTTATCATCTATTCCTTCTCCCCACTCTTGTGTCTAGTTACACAAATTAGAACATAATTCAAAAGCTGTATTGGGGTTACATTTATTAGAGTTACAGTAATTTTTCTTTAGTAGATTAATAGAATTTTAACTGATGGTCACCATTATGTTCAGAGATCGAGTCCATGCACACAGCCAAGTTGCACTGATGGTCTTGATGGGTCGGTAATACACACCGAAAGACACTCTTTTTCAGCAGCATGCTGCTTATATGAGGAACTGTATTCTCTGCTGGTTTGAATGTTGTTAAAGGAGAACACCACATTCATATCGCATAAACTGAAACACATGAGTCTCACTGATTCATTCAGTGACGATAAAAGTGTACGCACTCAAGGGAACTGTATGGGATCTTATTAGTACACAGATCCATAACTTAGCACCTTTTTTATCTGTTCAATGTAAGTGTGTATATTATATGTGAATGCCCTGTTAACATCCATTATACTTTCTGCACGGTTTTACTTTTAGATTTATATAGTTAATATAAATGATGCACTTAATGAAATCCACTTGCTCTAACTAAAATAAATATTTTTAACAGGCTTTGCTGAACTCATGGAAACAAAGGCAAATAACTGAAAATAGCACACCAGAATGTTAACATTACCAAAAAAGTGTTGCCAAGGTTATTTTTTTTTTAATTTCGCAAGTGCGACCTTTCAAAGATCACAAATACAAACAAAATTTGTCTTTAATAAATATACTACATTTGTTTCAATACAGCAGTTTTTAAGACTCCAGCATTGAGCTCCTATTCTTATCTATTGAGTCATGGCCAGGTAAGGCTAGGTTCATATTTGCATCGTTATGTCCCGTTTCCTTTTTTCCGGTTCCATCATAAAAACAGAAAAAAACCAAAAAAATAAATAAGTATGGCCCCTCATCCACTTTATAATGGACACCAATGGCATCCAAGGAACCAATTAGCTAAACTATTGCACAAGACTTTAAGTGAAAGGAATTTAATGTAGTTCCGTGTGTTACTAGACTTGATCAAATAAAGTAAAACCACAGCACACCTTGTTTGGTGCAAAAAAGAGTTCTTTTTAGGACAGCAAGGATAATGTGAAATACGACCTCCACTCACTCGGGGACACCTGCACATGGTACCCACATCCTTCTTACCGCCCTATCTTGGCCATTAATTTTGGTCCATGCTGATGAAGGCTAATGAAAGCTCAATTGATTTTTAACTTATGCAAACACATGTAGCTTATGTACCTAATTGTCTCAGAATTTAATAGTTGCATTGCACATTATCATGGATTTACTTTTTCTTATACACTGGGGCTTTTCTAATGACCTCTGATATACAAATTGCGGTATCACCCCATCGACCATTTGCTAGAAGTGAGCATCCTACTAGACTAGCTCAATAGCATAGTGTAGAATTATAAAAACAAAGTTCCATAGCAGGTAAGACAATAGTAAATCTTTTGATAAATGTAAAACATTTGATTTAACAAGACTGCAAACAAAATATGGTCCATAATGATTGACCCATTTGCCGCTGCAAGGCTACAATTGGGCTTGTAATCAATGTGTTATGAATTCCTGTCCTGATTTTGGTAATTCATATATGAGCTAGGTTTCCTATCCATAGATCTAGACCTAGATGCCTCATCATAAATCACATAGAAGCCATTACACAGCTGATCTGTAAATATAGGTGTTCATCTAGCATTGTCATCACCTATGCATTCTTCTGTTCATAAATCTAGATTTTGTTGTAGAAAGTACTATGAAATACATACTGTGTTAAAGCAAAGAATGTAACACCTTCCTTCCCAACTTGTAAGAGATTATAAATTCACTGCTGACACATTGTAAATGTAAACAGAACTTTATAACAAAAAAAGAAAACTTTCTGGACTTGGATTCTACAGGCGATAGCACTTTGGAGGTGACTTTCCCACACATGACAGGAAATGTAGTTTCCATACACATCATCTGTTAAATGACTCCTGCTCAGCAGAGACTATGTACAATGCCAAGATGTAACATGCGGCAAGATGGATTTATGAGAAGTCCCCTTATTTCATATGAGGCATACCAGAACAGCCAAAATTGCATTGCTACAGCTGTCAGCAGGATAGTCCTATAGATGTATCTTGTTAATTGCAACAGAAGGGCTTAATATATGCTACTCACTTGATTTATAAATTTACTTAAGAAGAAAGGAACAAGAAAAGGAAAGAAGAAAACCTGTTAATCAACACCACCACCGTCACCACATACCATGCATGATTAGGAAGAAGGTCCTCAAGCAATGCCCTAGAGGACAGTTTGGCAGAGCAGGTGCAAGGCTCCTGGGGAATTGTAATATACAGGTCAATACATGCAACATGCAGCATGCTTATATACAACACAGTCAATTACACATAGGAGTGCTGGTTATTGTGTTTGCACATGGAATCTAATTGCTTATATAGACATATATAAATATAACTTATTTACTTCTGGCTTAAATGGGTTCTCAGACACAGATGATTATGAGATGGCATGGGTATTTCACACATGGGCAACAATGAAGGTGCCAAAGTAATAGTTAGCAGAGAGCAGCCCTTTCACATTTCTTTCAGACACAGTAACCCTCTAATTTAGGCACTGTGTGTGGCAATATCATTTAATTCAATGAATCTAGCTGAGCTGCAATCCCAGATACCAGATATAAAGTCTGGCACTGTGTCTAATAAAAGTCCCTTCATTCTCCTGGTCAGTGAAAGTCCCAGCAGGTTGACCTCCATCAATGGCACATCGCTGCTGTATTTAAAAAAAAAAAAAAAAAAAAAAAAAAAAATCTAAAAATATTTATTTTAAAATAAAATAATTGAAAAATATATATATTGTTTTAAAATCTACTTTTACACTGAGCACTTGTGGAAAAAAAAATGTGCTTAACCTATATGTGATATAAAACACAGGGAAGTAAGAAGCTTTTTACATGCTGAAACAAAATTCAAGACAATGCCTGATATAATATTTAATAGATCACCTCCAATTAGACTGAGCTAAGCAAAAATCTAGATAATTCTAGATAAACATTCAGGAAAACAGGCAAGACGAGTGGATTGCAGAGCTTTTGAAGGTGGGCTAAGGTATGATAAGATGGGGTAGGACTAATTAAGAGCAGAGGGTAGCAGCATTATTATAGTCAAGAACTACTGGCTCTCCGATTCTAGAGGAGTGTAGTTGTTCAAATCATTGATATCATTAAGCGGCCAATGCTTTTTAACGTCTATACTTATCAGTCATTTTCCCAAGGGATACAATTACTTCAAAAAATAACACATCCATTATTTTATCTCAGCTTGTTCAAGAAGGACTGTCGTTCTTCACACTTACATTTTTGCTTTTCCCTTTTGTATTGCTTGAAGGTGATGATTTTGTATCTCCTGATTTTCTTCCTAGTGAAGAAAATGACAGTGAAGATGATGATGAAGAGGTTTTCACAGGATTTGTAGACTGAGTGTTATTATTGTTGTTCTGATTTCCACTAAAAGTCTCCATAATTGACCGAAACGCACCAAAAGGCTTTTTCTGCTGGTCCCCAACCTCACCATTCGATTGGGACTTTTGTGTTTTTCCACCATCTTTGTCTTTAACTTCATTTAGATCTACCTCAGTCTGTTCTACTTGAACAATAGGGTCCTCAAAAGTTACCCTGAGTTTTAGATTTTGTGAAGTCCTGCGTTTTGAAGATGGAGATTTTAAAGCACTTTTAGGGCTTGTAGTTTTCTGTGCAGAAGAAGAATTTGAAGAGTCAGTTGAACCGGAAGATTGAGGTATGCTCCCTGTTTGGTACTGAGGTTCATAATCAGGGTCACTACTTTCAGATGTTGGTGATGGGCTATGACCATCCACAGACTTAGATTTTAGCCCCAAAACAAACCGTCGTCCTGCAGTGTTTGACTGTGTATGCTTTTTTATCATCAGTTGAAGAGCTTCAGAATTTTCCACATTTTCTACTATAGGCTGTGGCCTTGGCTTATCAACTTTTCTTATTGGTGTATGCTTTTGATCCTCTGAGTTATTGGAGTCTGTATCAGACTCACTGAGAGACCTCTGCATCAGTTGCCGTAATCGAGCAAGCTTAAACTCTCTTTTCTCCAGTGGGATCCGTTTACCACTCTTGGATGATGTCCCATCCTGGAACTCCAGTGACAATTTTTCGGGACTAGAAACATTGTCTGCCAAGTCTTTTCCCAATAACTGCCGCAAAATCTTATCCGACTCTTCATCTAGTGCTCTACACCGGAGTCTGCTGGGAGCTGATGTGCTATGTGATGGATAGCTCTCATGAATGCCATTTAGTTTATTTTTCTGTGTAACATCTTCTGAATCAACTATCTTTCGTTGGAGGCTGCCTGAAGCAGGGGATGATGGTGAACTGTGAAAAGAAAAACTAATGAATGGCAAAAATAGCAAAGTAAGTAAACCATATTTTTACTATGCTAAAATTACAAGCACAAATATTTTAGTCAATAAGGGAATTTTAGACACTATACAATATAAATACATTAAATATAAAGCCTTATACCACCACTCTGTGCTTTTCCTCTTTAAATTTCTCCTCTCTCTTTGACACTGTCGACCACTCCTTTCTGCTGCAAAACTTGTCATCCTTTGACAACACAGACTCGGTCCTTTACTGGATCTCCTCATATCTCACTGATTGGTCATTTAGCATCTCTTACTCTTGCACCACATCCTCATCTCGCCCCCTCTCTTTAGGTGTCCCTCAGGGGTCAGTCCTGGGTCCTCGACATTCCCTATCTATAATCTTAGCTTGGGCCAGCTCATTGCACCACATGACTTTCAGTATCACTGCTGACAGCACCCAACTTTACATCTCAGGCCCAGATATTAACTCTCTGCTCTTCAGGATCCCAGACTGTCTATTGTTCATATCCTCCTTCTTCAACTACCACCTCTTAAAACTAAATGTGGAGAAAATTGAATTCATCATCTTTCCACAATCCCACTCTGTCCTCCCACCTGATCTATCACACTCAATGGTTCTACACTTTTACCAGTCTTGCAAGTCCACCGCCTTCGAATAACCTCTCCGTCTTTCAAACCACACCAAGACCTTACCTCTGCCTTCCACCTCCATCTGAAAAATATTTCTCGAATCCGCTCATTCTTTAACTTCAATACTGCAAAAATGCTTGTCCATTCCCTTGTCATCTCCTGTTTAGACAGCCCAACAGTGCCTATCATATGTGGAGCCAGCAGGAGCTGAAACTCTAGCCTCAATTCTATTGATTGGTGAAGGATTCACTGGCACCCTCCTCCCCTTGCCCAGTGTTCAAAGATCTGACATTTTTCTGCAGATATATTATTGAGCACCACAGTGAAACTTCAATAAATTAGAGGAATATGAGCAGTTCTGCTTCAATTTCTTTCAAAATAAGCATTTCAAACACATTATTATAGTTAGTAAAATGTTGTTTCTAAAGATAAAGCAATATGTAAGCTCTAAACTGGGACTGGATTTAAGTACTCAGGGTTAGGGTTAGTCCAGTCCTATTCTAGATCCAGTTCCAGAACACTATTTTGTCTTTTTCTTTCTTTTGGTGCTGCGCATTTATCATCTTGAATTTTCTGTTGGAATAAGGCTGAAATTCTGTGCTTAAAGGGGTTTTCTCAGTACAGGCTTTGCAAGTGACTTCACATTTTCCCTATCTTACAGCTTCAAATCCAGGGTTGTGTCGCTCCTCCCAGTAGATGGGTCTCTCCCCCCTCTTTGAAGAATGGTGAGATCATCCCACCACTCCCTGTTCCTGGTCCCTACTTAATCATCATCATCATTCTGTGTGAACAGTGCAAGGGAGAGGATATCGGAGCTCTGCAGACCTCATGCATGGAGTCACCTCCCTCCCATTCTCCAAAAGCTCCTTGTACCCAGAACACCTGCATTGCTATAAACAGTTATACATACAGCCCCCTAATGTTACATAAATTGACATCTTGTCATTGTGTCTAGCAGAGTGTATAAGGGAGTGTAATATGGGTGGGGAGGCAGAGTGTATTATATGTGTGTTATATGGGTGGGAGGAGCAGAGTATATTGTATGTGTGTTATATGGGTGTATAAGGGTGTGTAGTATGGGTGGGGAGGCAGAGTGTATTATATGTGTGTTATATGGGTGGGGGGAGCAGAGTGTATTATATGTATTATATGGGTGGGGGGAGTGAATCTAGCATTGCCCAGATCCTTCACATCAGAGCTGTCCCTGGGAGAAGAGTTTCACTTTCACACAGCTCAGGGGGGAGTAAGCACAGAGAGCAGAGGCAGCCAATCACAGCAAAGGTGGCGTGGCCTGACCCCAGGCTGGAGTTTTAGCTGTAGAACACAAAGATTAGCTCATAGCTGCTATACTAAGTGATTTAGGTAATACAAACCAATTGCAAAAATGCTTATTTTTACTGTCCCCATCATTACAGATATGATCTTTGTAGTGAGAAAACCCCTTTAAGGATGGAATGGAAGATATTAAGAAGCCCAGGGAAGATGACATTGTTCAAGTACCTATTCTCTGTTACCTAGTGAAAGGCCACTCCAAAGAGCAGCCCCTGTTCTGTTGGACTTATTGCGACCATGAGTATAATGACTGCCAATTCATATGAATGAGAACCATGAAGTTTTACATTTCTCCTCCAACAACCACCAGTAGCTTTTTAGGTTTTAGTTGCTAGAGTCATTGTGATCAGTTGGTTGCCAACAAATTCACATTTAGAGAATGATTGAAGAATCAGTGCAACCACTTTTACTGTAGACGTCAGTGAAAAGCTGCAAATTGGGCTTTTAAAAGTAGAGCCGTTTGCTTTAGGGTACATCCACAAGGCATATGTAAAATGTTAAGAATCCGGCCGGTATTTTATGGTCTTTTGCATGATTTTAGGGGATGGTTCTGTGGTTTGCGAATTCGCCCATGCCGCCTAACCATTGAAATGCACACCTTCCACCCGAAAACAGAGTGGAAGATTGTTCATGATCCAAGTTTTTTCAGAATGTCGGCAGCTGAAAATCCATTTAGTGTAGCCTACTGAATGGATTTAATATTAAAGTATATGGAGATTGTTTCCGAATCCGAAAACCATCTGAAAATCTGACCAAGCAGCCATGCCATGTGGACGGACCCTTAAAGGGGTTGTCTCGCTACAATGATTGGGTTTTAATTAAAAGATCGTTAAAAAACAAGCAGCTTTGCAATATATGTTCATTACAAATGTCCTACTGATTGAGTTATCCCTGGTAGTAGGAGTGCATCAGCTCCTCAAATCACTATAGCCACAGACCTGTTGATTTTACTCTCACTGACTGCCAGTGCTGGTGACTCATCAGCTTCTCAATACAGGTCTGAGCACAGAGCCCCTCCCGCACAGTATGAGGCCACTTGTGATGCTTCTGTAGTGGAGGGAGAGGGAGGGCTCTACTCCTGGCATCTGTCTGTTTAGCTGTGCTGCCTGGATTAACCCTGTGTGTGCCTGCTCCCTCCTGCTCTACACAAATTGAGGAGAGAAGGGTTGATGCTGATCTGTGGTCAGTACAATGTGACAGCAGTGAAGTGTGTTACTATAATCACGATGTGTCTGTGGAGCTTTGACTATACTAATAGAACAGATCAAGGGGGCATGTGAACGGTTCATATCCCTCCCTGCTCTGCTGTATTAGTGACACATTGTGATTATATTAACACACTTCACAGCTGCCCTGTGTCTGTTCTGATGGGAGGACAGCAATGAACAGTGTTTGCTGTTGCTTGTGATGTCCTTAGAGATTTGTATGCTAAGCAGGGGGTATAGGAACCTTGACATCCCCCCCCCCCCTGCTCTGCTATTAGCATACACAGCTTCATAGACCTCTGGCTCCATAGCCACTCATAGATCAGCCCTCTCCCTGCTGTCTCCTGACTCTGTGGAGAGGAGCAGCAAGAGCTCGGCCACTGCAGCACAGTTCAGCTGATCCAGCAGTGAGCAGCCCCCAGCAGACCTAGGCAGGCACACTCATGGTTAACTCTTGCATCAAACCACCTCGCCCTACCCCTGCTGTATAGAAGTTACTGCATTCTGAGGAGGAGAGCTGTCTGTGTGCTGAGGGAAGGGGGGGGGGGGAGGAGTAGAAGAGGCAGACAAGAAGCACGCCCCTGAATTCAAAAATCCTATGGTGCCAAACACACTGAGGTAGGCTGAAAACCTGTAGTGAGACACCTCCTTTAAGGTTGTATGAGACTTCACAAACATGCTTTAGTGCATTTATATTTCATTAAAGAGTAAATTATAGGTTAAACACTATATTAATTAAGAGATCTTGATAAAATAAAGTCCTCAAAGTACTGTAACAATTTTATAATTTGGAAATGGTAATAATATGATATTTATTTTCCAAATGTGCATATGTGATTGTTATTATTTTTTGATTTGTGTCCACTAACCTTATTTCTAGTTAATAAAGAATATTCTATGCTATTAGAATTAGAAATTGTTCCAAATAGTAAAGCTTTGACACCTTGTTGTAAAGCTTATATACTCGGGTTACATATAGCTAATGGGTTTTCCCTACACATATAGATCTGTTCTGTAGCTCACGGATTATATTACATTGTAGGATGTATAGAGGTCCTTAGCTGATCGCGATCCCAACTTAATGGTGTGTTATGATGGTAAAGCTTTTACTGTATGATTGTGCTAAACAAATAGTCCATGTATGATAAGACCTGTAAGTAGATTTAAAGATGTGAAATCCTAGCCTACGATAATGCACACATAATATGCAAGACTAAGAACGAGGTAAAAATAAATCTGAGCAAAGATCAATATTTGTGTATATAAAACTTGAGGCCTCAGCTATTATTCACAGCCCATAAAATATGTACACCTCAATTCAAGAGTACAGCGTTGTTTTAAGCAAATAAAAAGTATCATGTATGTATTTACAAATTATATATTAGGCCCTGTAAGTGCTAGCATCATGGCTTCCATTTATAAGAGACATTACCATTGTGACTGGTCTATTTTCTGATGAATATAAACAAACACTGATGACCCCATTGATTTTAATATACTTCGTCAAAGTTCTCTTATTCTTGATAGCATATAGAATAGCTTGACAGATACCACCAAAACTGTAATATTAACAAAGCCAAAGTGACAATGTGATCTGATTAATATACTGATTAAGTAAAATTGTTGATTAGGATGAAAAAGTAATAATTCCACCTATTTCAATATGTTATACTGCCATAACCAACCATGTAGAGTTAAATTTACTTGTTGGAGTCCGCTGATGAAAACCGCACCGTCCGACACATTTTCAACAAGTATTTCACATGATTTTTGCATGTGGATTTAGGGTAGTTTTTCAGATTTGGTTTACACACAGTTTACAGTCATAAACGAGTACCATTCATTTCTATGTGGTATTGGACGCGGATCCGCGGTAAAAAAAAAAACATATAAATGTTTTGGACAGGTATTGCATGAGGTTTTTAACCATCTCCATTAACATCAATAGTAATTTTCCAAATGTTTTCCACATGAAATGTGACCAAACAATGAGCAGGTCCCAACTTTTTGTACCACGCGTTGGTTTTGAAAACCAACTGTTGAAATTATACGTTGTATGAACTACAACGTATATTTTCTAGTGGAGGTTAGTAGCAATGGTTTTCTTTCAGTGCTAAGCAAGGATTTCAAGACAGAATCTGACTTGAAATCCTCATTGTGTGGACAGAGCCTAAAACACAAAGCAACAACAACAGATTTTCGCTCTTTTTTTTTCTCCCTCAAAATCTATTCATCATCTTATTCTTCTTGGTAGCATCTAGGGTAAGTTCACACGGGCAAATTACGGCGCGCATTACACGTTGTATTTGCGCTCTAATACGAGGGGGATGCATGCCGAAATTACGGTAATCCATAGTTCTTATAGAGAACTATGGATTACGCCTCCTCTCCCCGCTCGCACAATATGATCGTATTGTATGAGCGGGGAGATAAATGACATGTCAATTACTTGCGGAGAATACCCCCCGCGATTAATGAACGTCAATGGGGCCGGCGGGCTGCCGCCCTCCCCCGCCGCGGGAGTACATGTGTATTAGCGCGACTCCCAAACACCTGGCGTAATTGCGGAGCGTACTGTACACCCCGCAATTAAGCCTGGAACAAAGTCCTAATATCTTTTGTAAGACCTTTGGTAGAAGAGGAACAAGTGACATTCTAGTACCTGGGGGATGTTGGCAGGGATCTCTGGGCTTCCAGTAGCTGTTGGAGATGTGTCTGTAAAGTTATCCGCTCTGCCGTTTGCCTGTAATCAAAAAGCAGTGTTACTTTTTTCTTTTTGTAAACCATCTTGATTTCACTTTGCTATCACATTACCAGTATTATACTAATGGCTGTATTAGAGCCTGTAATTGCAACCAGACTCTTACACCCCAAGGGTCCTGTAGGCACATAGAGAACAGCAGTCCTACAGGTGTATAGTATGGGGCACAATGACATATACTGGAATATACACAAACCTACAATTATGCTAAGAAGCACAAACATTCTTCCAGTTACTTTGCATAAAAAACCTTTTTATCTATAGGATACAATATTACAGAATGGCTGTGGCAGACCAAATATTTCAGCAAACGTTACATGCTGCAGTTCTGCAGATTTACAGACCTCTTACCAATTTGTGCATTGTTATTTCAGTAATTATATCTGCCAATACATTGTATCTCCAATTTCTCCATGTGAAGTATATACATATATTTTACATTCATTCTATTCTATAGAAAGTGCCCTAGCCTCTAAAGAAACCCATTAACTTCAAGCTGTTTTATGTATTCCAGATTACAACTGGCTGTAAATTATTAGTCAGTCACACAGCTCTGCTGTTCATTTTGTGTGCCGCTATAGAGTTTAACATGCAGGCACTTGTTATCATGAAAGTATAAATAATGGATGCTATGGAGGACATGGCAAGCTACAAATGATAGGTTCTCCAAAAGATAAAAACATTAAAGGTAACCTGTCACATTGAACATGCTATCTGATATGCTGGCAGCATGTTATAGAGCAGGAGCTGGGCAGACTGATATATAGGAGAATTTGTATTCTATGCATTTAATTCCGGGCTTCTCTGGGTTAAGGAGTCAGGTAGGTGTTGTTGTCAATGATGGACAGGTATCTCTGTATGCACACTTATATAAGAAAGGTTGCCAATCGCTGATAAGACCACCTAGTGGACTCCTTAACCCAGGATAATAAGGGAATTAAATAAATAAAATGACAAGATCTACTGAATATTTCCCTACAAAACTATATATCAATTTACTCCGTTATTCCTGCTCTTTAACATTCTACCAGCAGATCAAATAACATGTTCAATGTGACAGGTTCACTTTAAGGTTCCTGAAAACCTGAATATTGTCTAACTGCTGTCAAGGCACGAATATTCCGAGCCATGATCCAACTAATTTAGCATATTGAAATGCTTGAGTACGTCATTGATTCTGGATTAGAACACTAATTCATTGTGAAATAGAATGTTATTACATTTAGACCAAAGGCAAAACTGACTAACAGAGTGAATTGCTTGTATTGCATTACCCGGATTTAGATACAATAGAGTAACTTCAACATACTCTGCAGCGCTTTACAATTAGGACGAACAGGGGAGTCAGACTCATTTTTATGGCAGACATTAAAGGGCTGAATGTTACTGTAAGACTGAGTAAAACATAACTATGTGACCCTCTTTTTGCTATGCTATCGCGGGCAACATAGGTTGCAAGCCTCCTGTTTGACACCTGTGAAATAGAGGAACTTGCCTACTAAAAAATGGCATAGAAAGGTTAAGGGTTTACGGCCCAGAAAATACACTTTTAAAAATTGAAGTTGCAAGAAGAAAAAGTCTTGGAATTATGGAAATTACAGGATCAATAGTCCTGTTACTGATATTCAAATGATGAACAATTGGAAACAAAATATTCATAACATCTTGATTTATTCAGTATTAAAGGAGTTTTATCGTTTGAACTGTTCGTGCTCTTCAGCTAATTCTCTGAGATTGAATTTGAAATCCAGGGGCGAGTCTATTCTCTCAGCAGGCGTGTCTCTCCTCCCAGGAGGCGTGTCTCTCCTCACTGAAGAGATGTGACATCATCATTTTGGGTGAGGCAGTAGAAGCAGAAGGATGTCTGCAGAGAAAAGCTATACAGCCTCCTGCATGCTGCTCCTGTGTCTGCAAAGCTTCAGGCTGACTCCACAAGCTCCTTGCTGTACTATATGCAGTTATACACACAGCCTGAACTGATGAGACATGTGAGGAGTGTACACTGCCCCCCCTCCTCCCCTTCTGTTACCAGACAGGAGACTGTATAACTGTGGTATATGCAGTTATACACACAGCCTGAACTGATGAGACATGTGAGGCGTGTACACTGCCCCCCCCTTCCCCTCTGTTACCAGGCAACAGACTGGATTATATGGAGCAATGAACACTGCCCTCCCCCTTCTCCTCTTCCCCTGTTGACAGGCAGGAGACTCTATAATACTGTGTTATATGAGGGGATCTGTGACTTAAACAGCCAGTAATTGCCCAGACCATTCACCCTAGAGCTGGGAGATGTGTATAGAGCCAGCAGACCTTGGTTTCACTATCTATTTTAACAGCTTAAAGGGGAGAAAACACAGAGTGTGCAGGCAGCCAATCACAGTGCAGGGAGCGTGGCCGGGGCGTTTCCTGTCTGGGGCGTATCCCAACAGGCTGAATGAAATGTCAGCCAGCCAATAACAATGCAGGGGGCGTGTCTAGGGGGGGTGAGATTTGGACAGGGGCCGTGTCCCAACCAGCAGCAGCAGAAACAGAACACAGATTTACAGAAAAGCTCATATCTGCTAAAGCAAGTGACTGAGGTAATGCAAACAAATTACAAAAGTGCTTATTTTTACTGTCCCCATAATCTGAGACATTGTAGCAATAAAACCCCTTTAAGTATGAGCACCATGCGCAAAAATATACGCACTTTCTAACCTTGGTATGCTATCAATGAGGTTATTAATGACTATCTGAAGAACATTAGAGAAATGGTTGTACCATTTGTTCCATGACCAAATCAATGTAGCTTCTAGCCATTAGTGCACCTGGAATGAAGATTACAAGGGTCCAGCTACCATATGATTTTGAATGATGTATAGGTCTCTTCATGGCGTGAAACCTCTGACTAAAGAGGAATGCCTCGCTAAAAAAAATAGACTTTCATTCCCATCCCATTCCCAATAGACTCCATTGCCGTCTTGCTGTCCATTATGATAGCTTTTGACAGCAATGGGGTGAGGTCAAGAGATCACCTGTAGCTGGATGTCAGGCTTATAGCCCAATTTTATGCAAACGCCTCCCAATGGTTTGTGTCAACACTGTTTGCCGCCCTGTCTTCGGGATGTGATATCTAATTCCACTTTTTGTACAGAATAGATTAGTACATGCCTTACAGTCATGCCTTACAGACATATTCTTCCTGGTGTTGCATTTGCAATGCTGAGGAATGTAAAACTGTCTCTGCATAAAAACATTAATTTGTTTATTCTGCACATTTGTACAGTTTCATTTCTAAATCTAATATGAACAAGGGGCAAGAAATTGCAAATATGGTGAAACCCATTGAGGGCTATAAAGAGCTTTCTTTAGTCTTCAGGACATCCAAGTATACATAAATATATTTTTCTTTTGCTCTTTTCATTGTATTTGATTTATATTATATATTGCCACTATTATTTTAATGTCATTGTCTTCTTTATAGCCCTCATACCTCACGGGTCTACCTGGATTCATAGTCATTGAGGTCACATAATAACCTATATTCACCTTGGAAGATACAGAAGGAACACAGACATCTCCTGTTGGCATTTCCAGTCATGTAAATTACACTTTAATGCCCTAGTATATATAGAATAGCAAATGTTATATCTATGTCATTAATATCAGGGATTGTACAGGTTATAACTGTGTGGTTCAATGCTCATTAAATAAAAAACTTTCTAATATCATTTACTAAAACGTTTTACATTTCTTATTTTTGCTTCTGTCTCTTCTAATTACAGACTTGGATTGTTGATTTTAATATCTGAAAATTTTGCAAACTAAAAACTGAACCAGTAAATGGACGATTATTATTATTAAATGCTGTATTTTTTGAATGCATTCTTGGTATGGCAGTGCACTGGCTTAAGATGTGTAGGTTTTCTGAAAAAAGACACCTGATAGTATGACTTAATAAAAGTACAAATTGTTATTATTAAATAAAGGGTTTTCTGCAGGGAAATTGTGATGCTTCTGATCTAAATAAAATATTTATTCCCCTTTAATGACTAAAGGAATGAGACTGGGTTTACATGTTGCATTTTTTGTGGTTTTTCACCTGCATGAAAAATGCAAGCAACAAAAAAAAACCATTCAAACAGGTGACCACTGCAGGTGAGTACTATATTTTTAAAAAAATTTCCTAACTGCAGTACCATCAGAAATGAATTACAAAAAAAAGTGATGGGTTCCTATTCAATTTGTTCACAATGGATACTCTGTTACAACTAAGAGTGCTCAAGTGGATCTAAAAGGCAACCCAAAAAAAATACAGCATGGAAGCATCTAATAATTGTAACCTTTCTTACTCTTTAAGTTGCTTGGTGAGCTTGACAACCTGTGATGCCAATGACATACAGGTCTCCACCACCACCAAGTATCGAGCGCACATACTATGTCCTTGATGTTCAGCACTTTGAGATGGTTTCTCTCCAGCATGATTCTGAATGGTGACATTTGCTCCATATTCAACCAAGGTCTGTAAAAGAACATAATTAACGTTAGTATTTTCTGTCATTATATATTTTAGGTACAATTATGTACTATTGCTGATATACTTCAATGTAATAACTAAGCAACAACTCTGTTACCACCATTCTCTTTAGGATCTTAGATTTGCAGATCTTTTTCCATTGTGACCACATAGATTGACTATGTGAAGAAACTTTCACACCTCATTAGAGATGTGAATCTTGAAACATACTGTCAATCATGACACTAAAACAATATATTAGTTTATAAAAATTAATTAAAAAAAAACACAAATGAACAATTATACTGTCAGAAGGGTATTTGCTATCTTAACCCGTTTTGCATGAAAAACATCAGATTATGATATCTGGCATCAGACATAAAGCATATGAAAAGTTGGCTCTTCCATTTTATATTAATGTATATTTTAGAGGACAGCTAATGTTTTAGACATTGCCAAAATATGACTCATTAGACAACCTTTTGGCATTGGCACACACTGAAAGATTATGGCTTTTGACATGTTTTCAATTACAGAACAGAGAAGAAAGAAATATTGTAGGTGCTCTACTTAACCAGACTGAGATAAAATAGATACTACCCATGAAGTGCTTTGCTTTGAGGTCAAGCTCTCTAGTCACTGCTTTATGTTGTCTGGAACGGACTTTACGAAGAGTATTAAGAAATAATTTATTGCAGTTTAAAAACAGATTATTCAGCAAAATCCCTTTCTGAGCTTGCTATGAGCTGGTTTCAGAGAGTGGGGAGTTGGCTGTTCTCCCCGTTTTTTCCTATGGCAGTTCTGAATATAGCCGAGCGGGTGTGTTCGGCTATATTTGAAATTCCCATTTATATGAATGGGGGAGAGCTGCACAAGTGAGACTATCTCCCCATTTACTGAGGCCGGCTTATAGGGGCCTCATTAATGGCACAGTATGGAGTAATGATGATCCTGGCAACACTGATGGAATACTGTGATATTAAAATTGCTTGTATTTAAAAACAAGGCCTCATATCTAGGTATAAGACTTTCTTTGTTGCCTATAGAAACCAATCTTAAACCTAGACAGTTCTAATACATGTCTCCAAAGTTTTTATATATAATATATATATATATAATATATATATATATATATTAAATATATATATATATGTATACATACATACAAATGTAATAGTTTTCACTGCTTTCTCACACAAATTTACGATCAAATAGATGGGGACATTTTCAATTTTAAGTTGTGGAACAAAATTGTAAACAGATCAGGTATATTCCCGGAGACCAACATTAGTTTGTTTATGTTAGTTAACTAAAAAATATTTGTTGGAAGCATGAAGTTCCTCTAAAACCTATTTTAGGAGGCTTTGTTTTTCCGGCCACCAACAACCAATGAGATAATATTGTAAGCTTATGCGCAACATAAGAGGCAACTTATCTATTAAAGATGTGTTATAATCATTGGCCTTATATGGACATTTTACTTTTCGAACTTCTTAAGTTGTTGTAAAGATGGTCTAGTACAAGACCTACTAGATATATTCTAGTATGATTTAGTAAAGATGTTCTAGTAAGACGATATAGTAAAGATTTTTGTCTACATAGATGACAGTAAAGATATTCTACCACATTAACCTAGTAAAGAAGTTATAGTGCACTGACATACAGATGTGGCTGTGTTTAGCATGACCGTGATATCACTGCTTTTCATGTTATCTGCTCTTATCGATAAACCAAGGCCACTGAAAACATTGCAATAACATCTGGTGCCGTAATAACACGGTACGTTACCGGTTCTCTTTAGTTCTGCTACGTTTGTAGTATTTATGTTTTGCTATGCTGACCTAATAAATATGTTTTAACACATTGACAAGTAAACATATTGAAGTACACCAGCTTGTTTTAACACTCAGAATGTTCTAGTACTTCAAATTCTTAAAGATTTTCTATTACAATGCTCTTAAAAAGATGGACTTTTTGGAATAGTATAATGTTAAGAATAAGTTCACACTTTTTTGTATAGTTTCCAATTTGTTCAAGGAATAAGGCAATGATGGAACCTAATAGGGAGGAAAGGTACAGTTGTAAGAAAAAGAACATAAAATCCTTAGAATTACTTGTATTTCTGCATTGATTAGTCTCTGCATTGATAACTGTCATCTATCGTTGACTCTACAGACTACAGAAACCTCTGTTCATGTGTTCCTTATTAGAAAAACACCAAACAAGAATAGTGTTTATGGAATGACAAAGGAAGTCAGTGTTGCCTAAAAACACATTGCAGATCATCTTAAGTTTGCCAAAGACCGTCTGGATGTCTCACAATGCTTGTAGGAAAATGGCTTATATACAGACAAGGGAAAAGTGGAATTTTTAGAACAAATCTACAATGCTATTTTAAAAGAAAAAAGATCACCGCACACCAACACCAAAACCTCATCCCAACTATGGAGAAAGAAGCACAGTGGTATCCTGTGATAATTGAGGAAACAATAAGCTCAAAGATGTATAAAAATATTTTACAGAAGAATGTAAGGTGAGCAGGCCATGACCTAAAGCTGTAGAGACTTTAGGTGAAACCACTAAACAACAAACAAATACACACAAGACTGGTTGCTAATGAAGGTTTATATTTTAAAATGGCTAAGTCAAGAGTTCTGACCTTAAAGAGAACCTGTCACATAGGTTATACCCTCCCTTGCTGAGGACAGCACAAGCTAGTGACAGACGTGCTGTTTCCAGCACTGTGTCCCTTATTCTGTAAGATGCTGGAGTTTGAGTATTTAATGCTCAAATCTGCAGGTTTCAGCTAGAAAAGAATCATTCAAAGAACCAGTTTTTTTTCAAACCCCACCCACCTGAGGCTAGCTCCACCCACCTCAACTGGTAAATCTATTACTTTGAATAGGTAGAAACATGTGAATAACTGCCAGATGGGCGGTGCTAGCCTTTGGTGGGTGGGTCTAACGCCTGCTCAAGAATAAGATTTGAGGGGTTAATGCTCTGAGACTACAGCATCTTACAGAATAAGGGATGCAGCATTGGAAACAACATGTCTGACATGAGCTTGTGCTGTCCTCAGCAAGGGGGGCATAATCTGTGACAGGTTCCCTTTAACACCATTGAAGTGCTGTAGCATGACACTCAAATACAGACAACAGAATTGAGAAATCTTCAATCCAAAAATAAAATCAGTTAATAAGAAAATACAGTATCTCACAAAAATGAGTACACCCCTCACATTTTTGTAAATATTGTATTATATCATTTCATAGGACAATACTGAAGATATGACACTTTGATCCAACATAAAGTAGTCAATGTACAGCTTGTATAACAATGTAAATTTGGTGAACCCTCAAAATAACGCAACAAACAGCTATAAATGTCTAAACCGCTGGCAACAAAACTGAGTACACACCTAAGTGAAAATTGACAAATTGTGCCTAATTTGCCATTTTCCCTCCATGGTGTCATGTGACTCATTGTAAGCCACAGTGACTCAAAATGATTGTACTACCAGACATCACACCCTGCCACCATCTATATACATATATACAGTGCAAAACTAGGTGCATTATGTGATTTGGTACATGGTGATTTAAAAAGGATAGTGCAAAATTATTGCCTCAGTATTCACAACATAGAAAAAGTAACACAAATTTATTAACAGGAAAAGACACACTAGCTATCCAAGTTTTATCTACACACTTCAAATGTTCAAAGTGATTTCCAGTGGTGAAAGAGCCGATGTCTAGGTAATTGTCCAGTTCTATCCAGATACCTGCCAGCATTTCCTTGGATTTGTACTGTTTCAGGTCATTAAGACCTATGGCTTAGAGGGCAGACACACAGAGTCCTTGATGTCGCCTCAAAGAGAGAAGTTGCAGAGTGTTAGATCTGATGATTATGGAGTGCAGCGCAACATTGGTGAAGTGTGGTTTCCGGTGTGGCCGATCCAAGATTCCAGTCAAGTTTCACTCGGGTATCAGTTAACATTGAAATGGAAATGTGGAAATAAACCATTCTGCGGATGTACAGTAGGTTTGGCGGATCTTCCTATATCAAAGCCATTCCTTTAACATATCCAGATAGAAGTGGCAAGTAACTATCCTTGGCTAAAAGAGATACCGTAGACTTTTTTCGCCTGCTCATTGCATAGAACATGTTTACTCATACATGCCAACTCTCCCGTTTTTGGCGGGGGGGTCCCGCTATTTGGGGTCCCCTCCCGCCCTTCCGGGGGAGTTGGCATTCCTCCCGCCGCCAGCAGGCGGCGGGGGTTCTTTAAATGGCAGCGGCGACAGAGTAGCGGTAGTGCGCTACTCTGGCGCCGCCGGGCCGCTCCTACAGGCGGGTGAAGCGGCCGCTGCGCCCGCTTCACCCGCCCGGAGTCTCACTGTGCAGGGCGGAGGCAAGGAGGATCGTTCCTCTCCTCCCTCCTCCCCCTGTATGTCCGGCGCCGGTGTGTGCGCCGCACATACAGGTCAGCGGCGCAGGGGAAGTGACGCGCGGCTGCAGGGGAGTGACGCGTGGCTGCTCTCACTTCCCTCTGCGCCGCCTGAGGAGATCGTCCGGAGCGGCTGTGCTGCAGGAGCCTGGTGAGGTAAGTGGATTTTATTATTTTATTTTTATTAGCTATATGGGGGGCTCTGCCTGGCAACAATGGGGGCACTACCTGGCAACAGAGGGGACATCTACCTGGCAACAGAGGGGGCATTACCTGGCAACAGAGGGGGCATCTACCTGGCAACAATGGGGGCACTACCTGGCAACAATGGGGGCACCTACCTGGTTAACAAAGGGGGGCACATACCTGGCTAAGAAGGGGGGCATCTACTTGCCTGTAAGGGGCACTACCTGCTTATGGGGGGGTTACTACCTGGCTATAAGGGCATCTACCTGGCTTTCTTCTAAAGCCGTTATGCAGTTAGGTGGAGTGGGTGTGTCTTTTTGAAGGGGCGTGGCATACCGACAAGATGGGCGTGTCCATGCGCGCCGCCCACTAAAATCTCCGGCTTTTTCATTTTCAAAAGTTGGCAACTATGTGTTTACTTTGGGCCAGTCTCTTGTGAGCTTAAGAAGGGCACATGGTTTTTCTGAGCACCAAATTCAAACGTTGTGGTATTTGACCTTTCCACTGATGTGAAAGATTTCTCATCACTGAACACCAGCCTGTCAATGAATTCTTCCTTTTCCCGCAATGCAAAAGTCACTGCTTGTCGTTTCTGCCTGTCGCCTGGTTTCAGCTCCTGAAAATTTAATCTGTATGCCTTACTGCACAAATATTTTCATAAAATACACCATACCATGGTCTGTCATTTCACATTAGTCAGCCTGGTTAACTTTCTTGGATTATGCTCATGCACGGTTCAAATCCTATTCACGGTCTCTTCGGAAGTCTTTGGGCGGCTGGAACTCCCAGTGATTTTCTAATTGCTTCACTCAACTCAAAATGCAGTTTCCACGTGGAGCACATTTACAAAATTTACAGTTTCTCTGTACTGTCACAATAAACCTTGTTAAAGTGTTAAATTTGGATCTGAGTGTTCTTTGATCCAGTTGCTGGTGCTGGGTGTCAACACTAACAAGCAGCCAACATACACCAGTTATAGAGCGGGCTTAGTGAGTGAAATAAATGTTGTAAATGTATGTCAAATGTTGGTAAGAGGTTTAAAAACGTATATCCTACAGTATACCTTTTTCTGTATACAGTTTATTTGAAAATCAGTTAAACTTTTTAATACAGCCAAGGCTGCAGTTTCTAATATACCCAGGCCAATACTGCAAAAGTGTACCAAAAGTACAACTTTTTACAACGCATTTGTCCAATAAAGTCTGGCATATACGCCAACAGTGGTTTTTTACACAGAATCATGGAGTGATAGTTGGATTATAAAAATGTAAGTACTTAAAATATCCATTATGAGCCGAACTGAATTCACCAAAGGGATCTATAGTGATCCAAGTACATTTTAGGACAATAGGGTGTTAGGTAGTTAAGTATATGTGGATCCCCACTGAAAGGCACATACACAAAGACCACACACACAGGTGTTTATGGGGAGCAGGATTTTTAAATTTGGAGTTATCACTCTCACACTATCTAATACTGGTCACTGGATACTAGTCACTGAATTGTTGCTCTAGATAAAGATGGCATAGACTCTAAGACAATTCCCCACACCCTGAAATGAACTGTAGCTCGTTGGCCAAGACCATGTCTAATAAGACAGGTTCCACTCAGAACAGGTCTTGCCATGGTCGACAGTTTTCTGAAGACAAGCAGACTAAGGACATGGATTACTTGAATCATGTTCTGTGGTCTGATGAGACCTAAACTCTGTTGAGCATCTGTGGGGCATCGTCAAACACTTGTCTTTGTACTCCTCACCTGGATGCCGCAACACACTCTTGACATCATCTGAACCAAAAAGGTTTATATTGGTGTCATCAGACAACAGGACATGGTTACAGTAATTCATGTCCTTAGTTTGCTTGTCTTCAGAAAACTGTTTGTGGGCTTTCTTAAGCATCATCTTTAGAAGAGGTTTCCTTCTGGGATGACAGCCATGCAATTTGATGCAGTGTGCCGTGTATGGGCTGAACACTGACAGGCTGACCCCCATCCCTTTAACTTCTGCAGCAATGCAGGCAGCACTCATACATCTATTTTGAAAAGACAAATCTCGGAATAGGACGTTGAGCATGTGCATGCAACAGCTTTGGTCGACCATGGCGAGGCCTGTTCTAAGTGGAACCTGTCTTGTTAAACCACTGTATGGTCTTGGCCACTGTGCTTCAGATCAGTTTCATGGTGCTTATAACCTCAGACAGTTCTTTGCCATGAGGTGCCATGTTGAGCTTCCAGTGACCAATATGAGAGCGTTTGAGAGTAATAACACCATATTTAACATACCTGCTCCCCATTCACACAGGAGACCTCATAACACTAATTAGTCACATAAGATTGTGGAGAGAAATTGGAAAATTGGGCACAATTTTTCCATTTTCACTTAGAGGCGTACTCACTTTTGTTGCCAGTGGTTTAGACATTGATGGCTGTGTGTCCTGGCTCCTGTCTCCGCTGCAGTACTGACAGCTGTGTCCGCCGACAGCGCTTGGTTGCCGGTCCTCACTCCAGCTCGCACCCATCCGCTCTGGCTGCCTTTGCACGCATGAGTGCCCTGTAGGGCACATGTGCGGCAGTTCACAAGTATTTAAAGGGACAGTGTCCCAATTACCTGCTAGGTGACCTGTGACCCCATGCTATATAGGAAACCTCCTGCCATTGCTCCTGGTCAGTTCGTTGTTGTCTACCTACATAGAGCTTGACCCCACCTGCTGTGTCGCTGCTGAATCTGCGGTCCTGTACGCTACATGCATTTACCTGTGCGCTTCCTGAGCGCTATCTGCTGAATACATGCTGCTGTACCAGTCTACTATATACCTGCTGTCTACCGGTCGCTGTACCAAGTCTGCTACCGTTCTGGGACTGCACTGCCCGCCTACAGCTGCAGCTGCTGTGTTCTGTCACTGGTACCAGCACCTGCTGTCCTGTCCTGCACTTTGGCTACCTCTGCGAGTTACACCATCTACACTCACAGAAGTCCAGAGGATCCACCATATACCAATGATTGACTGGTCAGTGTATACTGACATTGCCATGTATACTGACAAATACAATATTTACAAAAATGTGAGGGTTATACCCACTTTTGTGAGATACTGTATATATATATAATATATATATATATATATATATTATATATTATATATATATATTATATATATATATATATATATATTATATATATATATAAAACAAGTTGTATATTTCATGTACTAACAACCATATTGTACGTCTTACCTGCACACAGCCCAGATATCCATTCTGAGATGCTATATTAACTGCACTGTTCCCACATTTGTCAGTTTCATCCAAGGAAATCCCTTGCTCTTGCATAAATTGAAGAAGCCACAAAAGTATTTTTTCCTATGTAGGAATTTATGAAAGACAATTCTCAGTTAATAGAACTCATTTCAACAGCAATGCTATAAAACAGAGGTTACTAAAACCTAGGTATATTGGCAGACGAAGTGAGGCAATGTTTTATGAACCCCCTTAAATGTTATCCATTAAATATTCTGCATTTCATAACCCCTCTGGTAGATGCATCATGCTGCAGTAAACTTGGAATGGCTTCTGCAGACAGACACTCTCATACGTTCCTTAGACCCCGGAATGGAAAGAGGCTTTTGCCAAGTTAAGCTGGGTTCACATAGCATTATGGAGTACGTATGAGGTGTCCGTTGGAGTACCATGAAAAGAGAATGCAACAGAAACTGCGAGGTAGTGGCATCTAGTCCATTCACGTCAATAGAACAAACTTAGTCCTATTTGAACTACGTTTACTTTATTTGTCCAACGTACATGTTTCCTGTCTACCAAGCTTTTGTGTCCTGCACTAAAATCGTATACCGCCGGGAGACAGAGCAAACATAGTACAAACATTACTAAGGTTGTTCTACTGATGTTTATGGGTTATATTGTGGTATGCATCGTGGGAGAGTGAAACATATTTCACGGTACCCAGATAAATACCTCAAATGTAGTCAATAACACCATGTGAACCCCGCCTTAAAACGATAGCCCTACGTCATGATTTTTACCGAAATGTTTCAAAAAATGCATTCAAAATTTTACTGTTCTACAGAACTTCTTACATTACAATTAGTGTCATCAGATTAGCACCAGTGTGGTCCAGAGTGTTGGCTACTTCTTGCTACTTAGAATCACTGACAAAAACTTGCAACAAACTTGTATTATTTCTGCAGCAAGATTACACTATAAATTCATGCATCACCTCTAGATAAAGATAAAACTGGAACTATTATGATTGGTAGATAATTAGGTACAAAGACATGGTGGAACCCCGATTATAGGTATAAAATGGCCTTGCTGTTGCAGTCATTAAAGGTTTTTTTTTCATTACACACTTGCGTAGACTTGAGCCGTTTCTGTTTCAGCTTCAAATCCAGGGGCGAGTCTCTCCTCTCTCACTAGGCGTGCCTCTCTTCCTAGTAGGCGAGTCTCCCCTCACTGAAGAGTTGTGACATCATTATTCTGTGTTAGCAGTGGAAAGGAGAAGATGTCACAGCTCTGCAGACCTCCTGCAATGGTTCTATTTTCTGCAGAGCTGCACATGCTCCTTGTAACCTTAACACCTGCATTAATGTAACCAGAACACCTTCATCGGTGTAAGCAGTTATACATACAGCCTGAACTGATGAAACAAATGTGAGGAATGCACGCTGCCACCCATCCCTCCCCCCTCTGTTATCAGGCAGGAGGTAGAACAGATTGCATAAGGCTGTTATATGGGGGGAGAGTAAATCTAACAGCTAGAGATTCAGTAATTGCCCGGATCCTTTATATAGAGACATCACTGGGAGATGAGTATAGAGAGAAGCTGAGACAGCCTTCATTGTACACACACAGCCTTCTCAGGCAGTTCGTTTCACTTTTGTTTTTCACAGCTCAGAGAGGTTTAAGCACAGAGTGCAGGCAGCCAATCACATCACAAGGGGCCTTTCCCATTCAGGGGGCATGTCCGGACAGGCTGAATGACATATCAGTCAGACAAACACAGAAAAGGGAGCGTGTCCCTTCCAGCTGCTGCAGAAATAGCTATAGATGCACATATTAGAGCAGATCTGCTAAAGTAAGTGACTTAGGTAATGCAAACCAATTGTAAAAGGGTTTCTTTTTACTGTCCCCATCATTTGAGGCATGATCTTTGTAGGGAGAAAACCCCTTTAAGGGCCCCTGTGTTATCACATCTTCCTCTTGATGTAGTGTATGTTTATTCTGGTCACTAAAGGCTTCTTAAGTCCATGTCTGCCTGGTGCTGGTACTGCCCCGTTAATTTATTACAAATACAAAGAAATACCTCTGCCATTTCACAGGATGGAGTCTAAGAACAAAATAATATATCTTTAGACACATAGTTAGGCATATTTATGTGTGATCATAGAGCTCAATTAATAAAAAAGTGACAAAATAAATCATGCAGCATGCAGATATCCCTACTTTTAGATGACCCAGGAGCTGAGGAATTTGAATTTTGAGTAGTAATTTAAAAAATTTGCCTTTTAAACAAATGTATATCACTCGGTTAATGACAGCAATATATTTAAGCTGTCACTGCTGGGTATTTAAGGCTGTGACTATGCACTGAGGTGGAATTTCCATTATTCTATCAGACTAATCCAGTCCGGCAGCTTAGAGCTATTATTCAGTCTCACCAGGAGAATATGAACTTTGTGCAAGGTTTGAGGTATGGACTGTATGCATAGCTGAAGACTCATCACACTGCGTTCCTACAACATATTCAAAGCTTCACAAAAATTCCTGCATTTTTTCAGGTGCTCCTGTCAAAGTTCATGTTATCAGAAAGTCAGAAATATGATAATAGCTGAGTTTTTAACTCTATAGTATTGTACTGCATCATGTATCTGTTCACATTTAACGTAGTCAATGAAGTTACTACACACAAGTCCGGCGAGTGCTGTGGATTTCGCTCTATACCAAAGAAAATTAATATGACTTTCTTGTGCTGTGCTTTGCCAATTAGAAATGGAATTACCTGGGTTAAAGGGATACTACCATTTTTTTTCACATACTGACAAGCAATATGTGACTACTTCATTTAATTAGGTGCTTGTTATTTTATATATTTTATTACTTCCTGGTTTGTTTCTCTGACTTCCCCTCTGTGAGCTCTGTTACCGTGCCTGCTTGATGGTTCTCTCCCAGGCCCACTATGGCTTGAGAGGTGTAAGGTGTTATCAGCAGGATCTGATAAATGTGAAGAAACCAGCCCCCACTAGCAGAAAAGATTAACCCATTATTCCTTTAGGTATTGCTCTTGTAAGTTCCCTGTCAGAATAGTCTAATCTTTATATAGGCCTGTCCAGATAACAAAAGCGCGATCACTATGTCATTACCTACAATTTGTAATGAAACTTCATGCAGATAAGAATTTCTTTTGGCAGCTGCAGTAATCGGAGATTAGGCCACAATGCCATTAAGGAGTTTTATCTCTTCACTGTTACAGTATAGGAAGGACAAAATTTAATATGTCATTTTTAATTGCATAAGACTGCCGAAGTAAAAAAAAATGTTGGCAAAAATGTAAAAAAATAGTTTTCCAAGAATATTGATTTTAACAAAAAATACTCATTGTGTTTTTTTTTATCTCAGATTAGACACATTTATTAATCTGTCACAAGTTTCTAGTGGAAACTGGTGAATGTTAATTTATTAAGACAATACGTAAGACTTGATACAAATTGAGATGTTAAAAGAGTATAAATATGTAGATATGATTGAAGGATGGCTTGCTTAAACTATGGAAAGCTCAGCTAAATGTGTTTTTTTCTGCTTCCAGCAGATTGGCAGCAAAACCCATAGAAGTTCTCATCTTATTTCATGCAAATATTTATATTAGAATGCTCCATCCCTCCTACAATGCATTGTGTCTTCATACTTCTTCAGTTCCTCTCTGCTTAGGGTGAACTGCCAGCTCTTTCCCCACCTTATCCTCCATGATGTTACCTTCCAGGGTCCCCTGATGTCCCCTCTTTACGTTCTGACAGTGGTGCTTTTGATGGTAGTTCTGTGGACTGACCAATCAGCTGGATTACTTCCTCTAAGCATAAACTATCATTGTATCTTGATGCTGTGCCACTGTATATCACCTCACTACAGATCAGCATTCCCAATATTGTAAAAAATTATTTGATTTAGAGCCTTTAACAATTTAAAAGTCAATATAGAAAAATTAGAAATCTTAAATATTTTTCAACAAGATACCTTATGCCCACATGTTACACTTTATTTCCTGTAGGTCGCAGAATGAATACAGTAAATGCCTAGTGCTGCCACCTGTGGTTAGTTTTGGAGAATTCTCTTTCTTCCTTCTTTTCTTTCATGGGTGCCTCCTACTTTACATGCAGTAATTGATCATGGCTAGTTCTTATTTTCAGCTCTAATCCCATTCTTTGATCCCCATTGTAAAAACATGATCTTTCTTCACATCAGGGCCCTCTTTGGTTTCTTTTCTATCCCTAACTTTCCTCATAATGCCGGAGAATACCTTTTTTTTTTAAATATATAAATCTGCTCAATTTACCATCCACAATTTTCTCAACCATTTTGGGTTTGAGATCTTTACCTTCCTCAGCGACCCTTAAGTTAAGTAAGCAGCATACATATAACCAACTTAGCCAACTAAGGATCTGCATACACTCTTTGCAAACCTTAATTCTTGTTTCTAGAAACGTAACACTTGTTAAAAAGATTAGCATTGCATCTGGTCATCCCTCCCCCTCTCCAAATTATTTAGGGTGCTTTCACACAGCGCAGTTTTGGTGCAGTTTTAACTGCGCTCCAATTAAACTGCCTTTATTACCAGCAAGCTTTTTTCACTTATCTAAACTGTTTGGAAAGTAAGTGTGTATGTAATCAGTGTGTATGTAATCCACAAGACCTCACACACAGTCATTGATTACTTACTTGAAACACCTTTCTGAACAACTTAGACAACGGAAAGAAGCTTACTGGTAATAAAGGCAGTTTAATTGGAGCGCAGTTAAAACTGCTCCAAAACTGCGCTGTATGAAAGCACACTGGGACAGTATTATTGTAAAATCCACACTCTTTTGCATCCATGCTCAATATTGGAATAGAATATATTCAAGTCAAAAATTTCATAATGATAAACTGTTGTGCCAGTGGTACAGAACCCCTGCTCTGCACCATGTTCCCAATGGCCTGACCACTGTTGGCAATGCAACAGCCATAGAGGAATCTACTTGCATATCTAGTGGGTATACCTTGATGCCCAGCTTTAAGTATAGATCATATTCAACAAAGGAAGGAACTTACTGCAGCAATTTATGATCAATATGCATGACAAGCTCACCTTTTACAGTTAGTGCAGCAATTAGTGCAGCAAGGACAAAATCTTCAAAGTCAATGGTGTATAATTAAGGTACATCCACAAGCTGCTTTGTGTGAGCTGCCAGACCTCACCAATCAAAACTTATGACATGTCGAAAGTTTTACAAAATGATAGGTACCCATTAAGCAATCTGTATAGAGCCCTGTGGTATTATAGAAGCAGGGGAAAGTAGTGCTATCATTAAATCTACCATATTCATTTTCTAATGATCATGTTATCGCTGACATATGTTGTCCATGCAGGAAATCAAAATGTTTGTCTAGTTATAAATCATAGTATTATTTAATCCAGGTATTATGTCCATAGTTCTCTTATACTTGCTATATGAAGGACTTTGCTCTAACCATGTTCTGCTGTTAATATTGTTATTATTGTTAATATTCGGTTTCTTTCTGAGCAAATAGGGTTAGAAACAACGACTGCTTTCCTCCAAAAACTGTGTAAAACCTGTATTGCAGCTCAGCTCTGTTGATGTCAATAGGGTTAAGGTGCAGCACTACACACAACCCGTGGAAAGGTGTGGTACTGTTTTAAAGGAGTTGTCTCATTACAAGCTTTCAGCCTGTCAGTGAGCCTGATAGTTGAATTGAGGGGCGTGCTTCTTGGTCTGTCTCTTCTGCTCCCTCTTCCCCCCTCCCCTCACACACATGCAGCTCCATAACTTCTATGCAGCAAGGGGGAGGTGGTTTGCTGCCAGAGTTAACCCTGTGTGTGCCTGCCTAGGTCTGTTGCAGGAGAGGGCTGATCTATGAGTGTAGAGAGGTCTGTGAAGCTGCTGTGTATGCTAATAGCAGAGGGGATGCATGTGTTCCTATATCCCCTGCTTAGCTTACAAGTCTCCACATCTCCAGCAACAACAAACCCTGTCAGAACAGACACAGGGCAGCTGGGAAGTGTTACTATGTGTCACTAGTACAGCACAGCATGAAGTATTCACATGCCTGATCTGTATAGTATTAGTATAGTGACAGTTCCACAGACACATCATGATTATAGTAACACACAGGGTCACTGCTGTCACATCTATCTGTGTAGAGAGCAGGAGGAAGCAGGCACACACAAGGTTAATCCAGGCAGCATAGACACAGAAGCCAGAGTCCTCCCTCCCCTCCCTCCACTACAGAAGCATTCTGTGATGGAGGGGCTCTCTGCTCTGACCTGTCTTCAAAGGTGATGAGTCATACAGACCTGACAGCCAGTAAGATAAGGATCAACAGGTCGGCTGCTATAGAGATTTGAGAAGCTGATGTACTCCTACTAACAGGGCTAACTCAAAATCAGTAGGACATTTGTAATGAACATATATTGCAAAGCTGCTTGTTTTTTAAAGATCTTTTAATTAAAACCCAATCATTGTAGCGAGACAACCCCTTTAATAATAAGGGTATGTTAACATGGCGTTTTGGATCTTATTTTAGATCCGCTTTGAATCCGAAAATTGCATCCAAAAAACGCTGCGTCAATCGGAGCCAAAACGCATCCAACACATGCATGTTTGGATGCGTTTTGGCTGCAGCAGGATCGCAACCTATAGTTTTAAATAGGGCTCCTGCTGTGTCTTTCGGATCAAGAATTGACATGACAATACTTTGAACGGATCCGAAAGATGCAATTAGACACGCATCGGTGATTACTCGTCTGAGCAATGTAAATCACACTGCTCATTTTAGATGCATGTTTGGGTCCGAAACACGGATATAAACGCGCATCTAAAAAGGGATCCAAAAATGGATCCAACACGCCGTGTGAACATACCCTAAAGCAGACATATTTCTATTCCTGTCCAAACTGTTTAAGTTCATTAGATTCTAGATTTAGACAAGGAACCCTTTAGAAAAAGTTTATAATGCATGTTTTTTTGACTAAGAAGAAGACATGACCCCAATGGACCTTCAGAACAGCAAGGACTAGGAAATTAAGACAAAGCCTTCCCTTAAAAAAAAAAAGACTTAACTAATGTGTATCTAGACTTTCCCTTTTGATTTAAAGCGATGTTAGCATATTTTAAAAAGAAGAAAAATATAATGAATATAATGTGATACATACAAATAAAATATAGTGTCATATTAACATACCTGACCATAACTGGCTGCATAGTGAATAAGGCTAGGGTGATCCTTCGAACAACTTAGCTCAGCAATGGCTTCCGTTTCACTAACCATCCACCGAACACACTCCAGCTGACCAGTCTGAAGAAAAAAAAAATATGAAATGCTCTTTAGAAATATTGCATATTATATCAGAAAGTCATATACACAACTAAATTCAGTGTAGTATGATTGATTTTTTTTTGTATTCCAAACATTAGAATTTTTGATAGAAAACACATCAGAATTGTTAGGGCTTGCACCACAACTGTGGAGTGCAGATATTTCCCTTTTGTCCTTTACCAAATGGGGAAATCAAAAATATGCTGTAGTACTGGCAAAAGTTCAGATAAAGTCATCCTTCAACACCAATAGATGAATATATTTTTATTTATCTGTATAATATAGAAACGAGAATTTGGTACTTTTTCTTCAAGAAAAACAGACACTGTGTGTACGAGCGGATGGCGTGGTGCATGAGCTAAAGATTTAAAAAACACCTAAGCTAGACGTTATAATGTAAGATCTCTACTAAGCATGCCACAGTAATTAGTTTTTCTTTAATACTCTTAACACCTTCACAGCAAAATTTCCATGCAGTTAGTATCCTACTGATTTGTGTATATGGCTTTGATAGAGACCAATGGCTGATCCTGTGTGTATTTTCTTCTGTCTGTCCCCTAATTTTTGCCTAGAATAAGGTAGTCCACGGCACTCCGACGGGATTCATATAAAGGTATATTTATTATAACATACAGAAGGATATTACAAAATCTTATTGATGGTGGGGGAAGATACAGAGTCAATAGTATCAATAAGTCCAAATTACTGCATAAGTACAGAACAGGCTACACATGTCAAAAATATTGACTTTAGATGTCAAAAAATCAACATTTTGACTAAGAAGCCTCTGTCAAGTGACATCTGAACAGGAGTAAAAGAGGCACTAGGAGGTATAGGAGACCGCAGTAAATAAGATATGGCCAGCACCACCAGGTCAGAAGAATGGGAGGCAGCACAGCAGTAAAACAAGCCATGTAGGCTAGATGACTGGTGGTGCTGGGCTGCTGGATGATTCTGCAGAAGGTCAGGTGAGTGAATTTCTTTAGAAACCGTGAAAAAATTGGCAAAATTTGGAATTGATGGAAAATGTTTACTGTTAAAGACATGTATGGAATTTATCCCCTGCTGTGCAGGGCAACTAAGCTCGAAGATTTTTATCACAAACATAAAAGCTGCAGTAAAGTTATTGATTTTCAACAGTATCATTTATTTTTGTAAGAAATTACCAATATTTTCAAGTTTCACTTCTTTAGTATTTCACAATCACCACAGTCGGCAGTATCTTGCATTGTGCCATTGACCTTTTTTGACTATCTTGATTTTCCCAGTAGTACATTACTTAATGGTAAAACAATACATCACTCTCCTAAGGAAATGTTATATTCTGGATCATAATTGTTCTTGACCAGTTTCCGAAAATTTTGGTTAGTTGTACATCTCCAGTGAGCTATCTGTACAAAGGATTATAGTCAAACGAGTCATTTGAGGTTTCTTTTTCCAAAATGCTTTCACATGGTGGGTCACTAGAATCTGGTGGTAGAGTATTGAATATCACCTATTATACAATGGAAGAGGTTGCTTCTGTCAATTCCTATTATTTTCTATTTCATGAACCACACAAAGTATTGGTGAGCCAGATAATCAGTTTATTGCATCTTTAGTGGCTATGACCAAAGGAGATGGTGAATTGGATATTATATATAGTTCAGTTTTTTGTATATACCGTATTACTCAGACTAAATTCAGCCTAAATAATTATACCAATTTGAATAGAAAACACTTGGGGACGGCAGAGCATAATAGGTTTAAAAGGCTACTGACCTATCACTGAAGAAGGAATTAACTAGTTTTGTTTATAGGAACATTTTTCTTAAAGGTAGTAAATACCCTATAAATGGTTACGTGTTAACCAGAGTCAATTCTCTATTATTTGCTTTTTGGAGCTGAATTATCATGAATATATTAAAGGGAGTCTGTCTGATTTAGCATGTCCAACTGGCTCCATTATTACAATGAGCTGGGGTCTTTAAAAAGAAAACATAGTTCAAAGCACCAGAAAAAGTGCCATCTGCTCTGTCCCAGCTGGCTCCTCCCCACCCAACTTTGCAAAATTGATTTGGGAGAACTGTCAATTATACCAGGCAGAGTAAGACTGGGGTGCCTAGAGCCTACTAGTGAAGTTGATTCTTGGGGCCCATCAGTGGAGTTCATTCTTGAGGCCCACCCTATAACTTCTGTTCATGACTGCACACAACTCTTCCATGCTGCCTCTTTCTTTCTGTCTCTTTTTTTCCCCTTGCTTTAATACCTAAAAACTGCCCAGGAACTTAACGCCCAGGGGACTACAGGGGACTTCTCCTATTCTCCTGTGGGCCAGTCCAAGCCTGATGCCAGGCTGTGCAGGGAGACTTTCAGTGCTAGCGTTGCAATGCCCATGGAGTTTTAGGACTTTCTGATAGACGAATCCATCAATCAATATAGACCTTAAGAGGTATACACATACTAACCAGTTTGTTTGACCCCGAAACGCAGCTTTGAGTGCTATAATGTTTTCTCATGTTACTTTTATCTTATTTTTTACATTATATATTATTTCTTTTTTTAACACCATGAGGAAAAAAGTAAAATAAAAAGCCTTTTTTCAAATTTTTTAAGTTATTTTTTAACCGCAAAAGTGGTGCCAAAATAAGTTTTGTAATTGTGTCACTTTTCCATCATGAATGTTTATATATAGGAAATAAAGCTTGAGAGTTGTTGTGTTCATTTTAATACCTTTTTTATGTGTGTGTTTTTTGTTATTTGATTGGGGGTATTTTGATACATTTTTTTTGCGGATTTCAATTGTAACTGGGGCTGATCTTACCCCCAGTTAAAGGGTAAATACTGGGAAAATACACACACTCTGCATCACTGCAGAGCTATTTGGGCCTGATAAGTTACCAAGCCCCAATGGTCAAGTGACCATCAGAACCAGGAAGCCAGGGGGCTTCCTGCTTATCTGTGTATAAAGCTCTGTCTTCTCAGTATAGAGGCGGCTAACTCTGACAAAACGGCTCTTCACTCGCGTAGCTGCATAATTAGTGTGCAGCTGCAGACTTTACATGGAGGTTCTAGAACATCCCTGCAGAGTTAGATGTCAACCGCCCAGACATTTATATTCATCAGTCGGCCGGCATCTAGTTAAACACGTAGGTAATGTAAATAAATATGATTACCAAATACACTGCTGTTCAAATTTTGCTTCATTTCAAAGTTAGAGCAAGTTTTATCTCCTGCCGATTTACACAAACTTCCCTAGGTTACTGACCACCTCTCTGCTTAGAGAGGCTGGTGATATCACTCTGCTGTGTCTTACCAGAAGGACATTAAGGAGCTTGCTTCTCAGTTTCTGATCGTATCTTTCTCAGTGAAGGAAACTAATTACTAAACAGAAAGAGATCAGGAACCTTGTGCTATGCTGTCTGCACATATCTTTTACTTAAATACACAGATGAGTTTGAATGTAGAAGAATCACTCTGCTTATCTTGGCAGCTCTCTCTAATGACAAATACAGCTCTGCTAGCTCATATTGATAGCCAGATATTCTGTGTAGATAATGTATCTGGGTCTAGTTAATGCTGTGATATACTTATCATGCTGCCCCCAAGTATTCATTTCATTTTTTTCTCAGGATGTTCACTAAAGTATTGGTGGACATACAGTTAGGGCCAGAAATATTTGGACAGTGACAAGTTTTGCGAGTTGGGCTCTGCATGCCACCACATTAGATTTGAAATGAAACCTCTACAACAGAATTCAAGTGCAGATTGTAACGTTTAATTTGATGGGTTAAACAAAAATATCTGTTCGAAAATGTAGGAATTGTACACATTTCTTTACAAACACTCCCCATTTTAGGAGCTCAAAAGTAATTGGACAAATAAACATAACCCAACCAAAATATTTTTAGTTTCAATATTTTGTGGCGAATCCTTTGGAGGCAATCACTGCCTTAAGTCTTGAACCCATGGACATCACCAAATGCTGGGTTTCCTCCTTCTTAATGCTTTGCCAGGCCTTTACAGCCGCAGCCTTCAGGTCTTGCTTGTTTGTGGGTCTTTCCGTCTTAAGTCTGGATTTGAGCAAGTGAAATGCATGCTCAATTGGGTTGAGATCTGGTGATTGACTTGGCCATTGCAGAATGTTCCACTTTTTGGCACTCATGAACTCCTGGGTAGCTTTGGCTGTATGCTTGGGGTCAGTGTCCATCTGTACTATGAAGCGCCGTCCGATCAACTTTGCAGCATTTGGCTGAATCTGGGCTGAAAGTATATCCCGGTACACTTCAGAATTCATCCGGCTACTCTTGTCTGCTGTTATGTCATCAATAAACACAAGTGACCAGTGCCATTTAAAGCCATGCATGCCCATGCCATCACGTTGCCTCCACCATGTTTTACTGAGGATGTGGTGTGCCTTGGATCATGTGCCGGTCCCTTTCTTCACCAAACTTTTTTCTTCCCATCATTCTGGTACAGGTTGATCTTTGTCTCATCTGTCCATAGAATTACTTTTCCAGAACTGAGCTGGCTTCTTGAGTTGTTGTTCGGCAAATTTAACTCTGGCCTGTATATTTTTGGATTTGATGAATTGTTTTCATCTAGATGTGTTCCCTTTGTATTTATTTTTCATGGAGTCTTCTCTTTACTGTTGACTTAGAAACAGATACACCTACTTCACTGAGAGTGTTCTGGACTTCAGTTGATGTTGTAAACGGGTTCTTCTTCACCAAAGAAAGTATGCGGCGATCATCCACCACTGTTGTCATCCGTGGACGCCCAGGCCTTTTGGAGTTCCCAAGCTCACCAGTCAATTCCTTTTTTCTCAGACTGTACCCGACTGTTGATTTTGCTACTCCAAGCATGTCTGCTATCTCTCTGATGGATTTGTTCTTTTTTTTCAGCCTCAGGATGGTCTGCTTCACATCAATTGAGAGTTCCTTTGACCGCATGTTGTCTGGTCACAGCAACAGCTTCCAAATGCAAAAACACACACCTGGAATTAACCCCAGACCTTTTAACTACTTCATTGATTACAGGTTAACGATGGAGACGCCTTCAGAGTTAATTGCAGCCCTTAGATTCCATTGTCCAATTACTTTTGGTCCCTTAAAAAAGAGGAGGCAATGCATTACATAGTTATGATTCCGAAACCCTTTCTCCAATTTGGTTGTGGAAACTCTCATATGGCAGCTGGGAGTGTGCACTTTCAGCCCATATGAAATATATAATTGTAGTTCTGAACATGTTTTTGAAAACAGCTAAAATAACAAAACTTGTGTCACTGTCCAAATATTTCTGGCCCTAACTGTATGTTCAGTAGCGCAGTCCCACAGCCTCTTGTATGCAGGAGGCAGAGTGATTCTTACTAGGCAATCAATCAGTAACAATCAGTATACTACAAGCAACTTTTTATCTTTGGCATTGAGCACATTCTAAGAAGGGAATTGAAAGGAAACAAAAAGAACAACAGGGGACACTATAACAAGCATGTACAGTGTGTTGCAAAAGTATTCATACCCATTAAACTGTTCAGCATTTTGCAATGTTACAGCCACAAACTTAAATGTATATTATTGATATTTTATATAATAAAGCAACACTAAGTAGCAAGTATTTATAACGTCTAAAAAGAATATGTACTTTTTCAAATTTTTGCAAATTAAAAAAAGCTATAATAACAGCTGCAATCTGTTGGGGGATACACATCTAGAGGCTGGAATTCTTGCCCATTTTTCATTCCAAAATAGCTCTAGCTCAGTCAGATTGGTTGGTGAACGTTTGTGAACAGCAATTTGCAAGTCCTGCCAAAGATTCTCAAGGAGATTTGTGTCTGGACTTTGATGGCGACACATGAATATGGTTTGATTCAAACCATTCCATTGTAGCTGTATGTTTAGGGTCATTGTCCTGCTGGAAGGTGAACCTACGCCCAGTCTCAAGTCTTTTGTAGCTTCTAACAGGTTTTCCTCCATCATTGCCCTGTATTTATTTTCATCCATCTTCACATCAACTCTGACCAGCTTTTCAGTCCCTGCTGAAGCATCGCATCCCTACAGCATGATGCTGTAACCACCCTCTTCACGGTGGGGATGGTGAGTGTTCAGGGTGATGTGTAATGTTGGCTTTCCTTCACACATAGTGCGGCGTGTATGTATCCTGGCACTGACAGGCCAGTTCTAAATAGCTTTAAGGCAGTGTAGAATGAGTCAGAATGTATAAACCTGTTCCTCTGCAGGTTATACATATAGGCGTATTATAGGATCAATATGAGAAGTCTGGCTCAGGCACCACCTTTAACCTGGTCTGGTTGTTCTAACTGTTCTGCGCCTAGATTTGGTAACAAAGAATCATAAATGTGTCTATTTCTATGAATGTGATGCGGCATGCTCCCACCCAGAACGCTCCTAAGCTTTGGCGCCCTAAAAAAAGTGTCTTTGGTGCATTACAAATGGACTTATCACACCAAAGTTTGGAATGCACCTACATTCTTTTTGGCACAAAGTACACAAGAAAACTGGCGCAGCCCCATTCATACATGTCGCCCATAGTGTTTGGTATTTAGGCCAAAAAGTTCAATTTTGGTCACATCTGACCAGAGCACCTTCTTGCACATACTTGTTGTGTCTCTTACATAGCATTTTGCGAACTGCAAATGGGACTTCTTATGGCTTGCTTTAAAAAATGGCTTATTCTTGCCACTCTTCCATAAAGGCCAGATTTGTGGAGTACATGACTAATAGTTGTCCTGTGGACAGATTCTCCCACCTAAGCTCTGGATCTCTGCACCTCCTCCAGAGTGACTCTGGGCCGAGTGGTTATTTATCTTATTTGTGCTCTCCCTGTCTGGCCTGACAGTTTAGGTGGATGCCGTGTCGCAATAGCTAAGCAGTTGTGCCATACTTCTTCCATTTATAAATGATGGATTGAACAATGCTCCATGAAATGTTCAGAGTTTGGGCTAGTTTTTTAACCCTAACCCTGCAATACATTTTGCCACAACATTATTCCTGAGCTGTCTGGTGTGTTTCTCGGTTTTCCGTTTTTTAATTCACAAGAATATGGAAAAGCATGTATCATTTTCTTAATACTTCATACATATTCGCTACTTTGAATTGCTCTATAACATAAAATATCAATAAAATATGTTTCAGTTTGTGGCTGTATGTTTAAAAATGAGAAACAGTTCTAGGGGTATGAATACTTTTGCAACCCACTGTAACTCAATATCTAAGCACAGGAGCAGTTGATTAAATTATTCCAAATAAATAATCATGTTGTGCTTGTTTTAACTAAGTAATTTAATATCTAGGGGTACAAGACAATGCCTTTAGGTAACAAAAGAAATGTAAAAAAAACAGATCAGTAAAAATGAATCCATCAGTGCAGTCTGTGCTGTATTGCTAAGCCGTTTGCAATTTTTTATAATGTTTTGATTAGCACAAATGAAACAATGGAAACTTAGTAGTTATGAATGCATGTTATTTTTAAGACAAGCAATATAATTAAGTTATGGCTACCATTTTATGACTTGAACATTTATTGGAAGAAGCACTGTATGTGCTGAAATCTTTACAGGTCTTTTAGCTATATGACTGTACTCTGTGATTTGCAATATAAGAAATCATTTGTATATTGGGTTTAGGTCCAAATTACTAGAGTAAAAAGCATAAAATGTTAGTTGCACCAGCTGTTTGTAGTCATAGATGTATATTTTAGATATTCTTTCCAAAAGATTATATCTTATTTACGACTGAAAGGTGTCAGAGAGAATTCCCTCTTTACTCTTTTTCCAAATATATTTAATCTTTGTTGAACCAGACAGACTCCACATTGGAAACCATCCAAAATGAAAAAGTTCACCATGACTGAACCTTATGGCAAAAGCATTAGAGAACTTGTCAAACTGAATACACTTGGGGTTATAATTCAAGCCAGTAAAGTAGAAGTTTCTCTACTAAAATGACTTTAAGCACCATTTATAATCAACATATTTTGCTTCTGCAGATTTTAAATAGTTTGACATGAATTGGAATACGATATATGTAAAAAAAGCAACAGAGACGTGAATTTGGCATTAAGCCAAAAAATTTGGTACTCTGTGGGTTTCAACAAAATTTCAGGGGTTATTCCCCTCTCTTAACTTTTGGCTTGGGAGATGGGAAGGACTTCATCATAGAGAGGTGGCTGTGCATGTGTGGCACTCTCTGTCCTATTGATATTCCTAGTACAGCCAAACTAATGTGCTATACTGAACTCAGAACTCCCATTACAATGCGTGGAAAATGCCACACATGCATGGCCAGATCAGAGACCTGTTCTCAAGAAGGGTGCAGGTTCCAGATGTAGGGCTCACACCTATTAAACATTTAAGGCACATCCTATTGATATACCCCTTACAAATAGGACATCTCGGGACTACTGTAAGGTCTCATTTTTTATAAATGCTTGCATTCCTATAAAACAGCATTTTCTTTCACCTTTGTGTGGTACCATTCCTCTTTTATTTTGCATAGAAATGTGCGAATAAATTGACAACAGTTTACTATTCCCCTTGTTTATTGGGGTGGTCTTTACACAGTCCAATCACTTTCAGTCATTATTGGAGAGTGTAGGAATACACGCTTTGGACAAGATGAAGAGCAACATCCAGTAAAACAACCTCTGAAATGCCACATGTCAGTAAATATGGCTATAGTGGTTGAAAGTATGTGACATTCTGCATACTCCTTGTACAGTATCTGCTGTCGGCCATGTGTAGCCTGAAGTTCTTTTTTTTAAAGGAAGTATATATGACTATATATACCTGTATCTAACATCAAAGAACTTGATGTAAAAAGAATTCTTCTGACTCCAGCCCTGAAGCATAGGAGTGTATGCTCTTAATTCCAATTCTCTAGTCTTACAGAAAAAAATCTACGTTTTTGAAGTGTGAATTAAGATGAATGATATGGATGTCAGAATTGCTGGTTTAAATTAATTTAAAGAATAATTAATGCGGATAAAATCTGTGAAATATAACTGGCGACATTTCATATTGTGAAAACTTTTAGTATAAGTCTTCATTCCTGATCGTAATACAATAGAAAGTTCAAATTCACAATAGGGAAAATAGGCCACCAACACAGGCTTTATAAAGTATTAGGAAACATTTAAACTGTGTAATTAGAAACAGTACATAAAATGCATGGTTAAAAACGCCCTCAAGTCTACAGTCTATTAAACATGCAATATTTTAAGATCTGTGTACCTCCTACTTGGCAAGTACCAAAGGAACTGTAAGTGGAGTCTCTAAGGCTGTTTATATATTTCCAACTATCCGGCATACTTGTCGTTTGGCATGGATCAAAAAGCAAAGCATGCAGCATTTTTCTTTTGATCTGGCACAGCTCTGACACATGGAGATTGTGAGGCCAAACACAGCATATGAGGCACTGGGTGCAAAGCATCCAGTTTGGTATATCTACATATCAACACATGTGAACCTGGACTACAATTTTTAGGCATGAGGAGGGTTTTTTTTTTTTTTAGGAATACCACTTACCAAAATAAATTTCCAAGCAGTAATCTACAAAACTGTCTGTGCAGCGCTATAGAAAAAATAAAAGTCCACACTTTCTTTATATCACCATTCTAAAATAGTTCTGTGACTCTAGACTGATTTAGGGCATTTACACAGTCACTCCTCAGCTTTTAGTAATGTCATCAAAATCATGCATGGCACACAGGCCAAACCCAATGTTTTATTTATTTGCAGCTTATACTGCAAAACATGTCAAAACCCGTCACATACATATACATGCCCACTACATCCAATTAACACTAATTAGACATCAATATAAGATAAAATATATAAATAGGTAATTGCCTAATAATACAAACAACAATGACAAAATAAAATGTAAACATATACACTATTTCCAAAATGTCCACATCCACCCAGCTGGCATATTTAATGCCCCTGTAATCATACTAGTTTTCAACACAATGAGTTAACGCTTTTGGATTTTAAACCTCACATCATGGAATGACAAGTCATACTTTGACACAAAGGTCTCAAAAATTCTGTGTGGAAACTGTGTCAGGCAGTCATGTGTGAATTAGTCCTACTAAACTAGGTTAATCCACGTCGAAATCAAAGCACAAATCTGCAGAAAAGATACCATGGCCAGGCCTGGATTTGTGCAGTAGATTCTGTGACAAATTCTGGATCTGAAATTAGATGTACCTGACCAGCAAGAATTGTAAAGCTCAGGTGCAGCGCAAGAGAAGTCTTAGAGAAAGATTTTTCTTCTAGTGTCTCTTTTCCTCTTTTTTTGACTTCTTAAATACTTTTTATTTTTAAATATTCCCATGTTTACTTTGTGAAGTGCAGAAGGATATGCTGGTTCAAAATAAGGGTTATTTACTGTGTGAGAGAAGAGATGTTGTATTATTGGTGTAAAACAAAAAGAACAGAAGTATTGGTTTACCCATTTGGCCTTCTGGGCTACTTCGTTCACAATGAATTAAATCCATAGGTCGTTATTAATTAAGTTACAGAACCAAATGGATGATGAACCAATGTCAATAGTGACAAATGGACAGATACAGAAATATATATAATTTATTTTTTTTTTTTAAGATAAAAGAAAGAAATTTCTACTACTTTCAGTATTTGTAACACATTGTTTTGGAGTGCTGTGATAGAATGCTAAATAAATCACATAAAATAGGAAAGAGCCACAAATACTGTTGGGTTAACACGCCTTGTGCCTTATATACTTTAGAATAGCCATTTTGGAGAAATATAGGAGTTTAATTTCTTTGTCCTCTTTTCATAAGTTCTTTAGTTTATAGCTATTTTATTGGGGAATGGCAGGTCTCCAGTAACTTAAGTAATGCAGAAAATCAAATGTCAACACTTTAAATGGAGGTGATAGTTTTTTTTATTGGACTAAGTTAAAGAATCTGCTTTCAAAAGGCACAGTAAGGTATAAAGCCCCCTATATTATTTAACTCAAAAGTAAATATACACTTGCTAAGTTGTAAAATATACGAGCAGACTCGGGCACATGTTTGGTCTTTTTTCTAGTCATTGCATTATTATATTGATGCAATAACCAAAGCGCCAACTAAGCATTTTTAGAAATAACTGCTGCTAAATACATAAAAGGCTGCATGTTACTAAATGCACAAGAAACATTAAGGCAATATGTGATGATTTATACTGGGAATTAGCTGAAGCAGGTGCTTATACTGAAGCCCAAAAACTTTGGTGAACACCTGAATCTACACAGATGATGAATACTATGCAAATCAAGCGCGTAACTTCAGCAAACAAGATGGTAAATTTGAGGCAGACCAGCACTCATGGGGTAGTGCTTAATGTGCCCACAAAGGGGAACCACATCTTCAAGTGCTGCTTCATTAGTAAATGATATCTCTGGACCTGTCTGTTTCAGTAAATACTAAGTAAATATTCCCTGTGAAATAACAATTCTGGGGTAACTTCTCTTACAACTCTATGTTGTGCTGTTCCTCTTCTTCTGACTGTCTGCACTGATTGGACAATGTCAGACGGTGCAGGGACCCAACACCAATTGGCAACACCCAGCTGACAGATTCAGAAAAAAATAGTCATGTGAACATTAATAACAAAAGTATAGCAAAGCACAGAGTTATATGTTGTGAAATAACAATTCTGTTCTGCTGTTATTCATTTTAGAAATGTACTACTAAACCTGTCAACTGGGTGTTACCGATTGGGGGCGTGTCCCCACAAAGTTTGACATTGTCCAATCAGTGCAGGCAGTCAATTTGAGCAGGGACACATCCCTCTGAAATTTTGAGTTGTAAGACCCAATTGACTGATTCAGTAAAACATTTGTAGAAGAAATAAAAGCACAGCACAAGTATTTATTAAAACAGCACCTACCAGGAATGACCACAGATCCTTTTTAGTTAAAAGATTTGTGTGAAAAGCAACGCAGAAACCTCTCCTTCATCAGACAGAGTCTTGATACTACAAAAAACAAATATCTGGACGCCTCCTGTTATTTCTCTAATGCCCCATTCGTGTAACTTTTTTTTTTTTACATTGAATTCCATGTAAATTCCACTTTCAAACTACAGCCTATTATATTTAATAGCAATATGTGTACAAACTATGGTGAAGATTTGGGTCACTCATTGACAAAGTTTTCACACAGAATCTACATGGGCTGGACAGACCACAAGATAGTATCATTGAATAAGGGCTAATCCATGTCCAAATCCATGGCAAACTTCATACAAAGTGTATATCTGCAGCAGAAATCTGAGGGTATCTGATCTTCATGGAACCTAACACATTTTTCCTCAGTATATAAATTGGAAGTATGTACATGACACCTGGAGGCATCATGAGACACAACTAAAATAAAATATATTTTTTACAGTTCCATCAAATAATTTCTTTCTATACTAGACATAACATCAGATTAGACTGAAACATATTTTCCCTATATAATAATTGTAAAAAATATGATCCACCTCTGAGAGAAACAGGAGTGTATTATTCAAGCATTGATTGTAGAGCTCTATGTCCCAGTATGCCCTGTCTGCTTTTGTGGAGGTTGAAACTGCAGATTGTCCATCTCTGCTTTATACTGCATTACATCTATACTGTTACTTTGTTTCAAAGTTGAATGCGTTTTTGGCATGACTGTTACCTTTATTGCCAATCCAGCAGGTGTCAGCTTCTCTTCATTCCTCTCACTTAAGCAATCCTCCCCCATAAGTGAGGTGAGATGCTGCAAACACTCGGCGTGCCCATAGGAGGCTGCAATGTGCAGAAGATTGTTTCCATTTTCATCATGGATTTGGTCTAAATTATCTATAGCAATGTGAGGCTGTGGAGACAAAAGGATAAGAGATCACTTTTTCCGTCTCTGAGTAATCACGTTCTAAAAAGTTAAGTCATGAAAACAAGTCAACTCATCATCACTGCTACAGTTTGGAAAATAAACATAAGTCAGGTGGGCCAAAAAAGAGCTTTCTTTTATTACCAATTTACATCTTTTTTTTTATATTAAATAATGAGGTTTAAACAATTTTCCGAAAAAATATTACAAACAAACATGCCCCATTCCCCACCCTCCCACTAGCGTAGAAAATATGAACAGTTTATGCATCCTTTGCTTTTTCAGGAATAACAATATTTAATGCTAGTCCATAACCTATCACTAATTATACAATAACCAAACCGTTATAGAAAAATAAAGCTATGGATCATAAAACAAACATGTTTCCTATTAATCGTCTTTGCAAGTGCCAAAGACCCTGCGCCACAACCCACCTTTTTCGAATCAAAAATGAAAAATTCTATCTCTGAGTAAATAGCTTGGTAGTCCAGGGGAATCCGGATATTTTGACCACATTTTTTCAAATTTAGCAACTGAGTCCCATTTTGATAGATTCCCTTTTCTAGGGAAACTAACCAATTGACTTTTTTTATAAACTGAGCAAAAGTAGGAAGATCTGGATCGCGTCATCTCTGAGCAATCACCTTCCTCGCCATAAAGAACATTCTAGCCACCACAATTTTTCCATTACAATCCACAGCTAAATCCTCCACATGACCCAAGATACAAGTCAGTGGCGTGCTGTCCAAAGAAAAAGAAAATACCCGATTAATGCAACAAGCAACCTGTTCTTTCTTTTATAATATTGCACAGTTCAACATTGATTGTAGACAGGTATAATGGGTCCACTGTGGGCAAATTTGTAGAAACAGAACACCCAGCAGGTGGAAGTAGAAAATTGTAGAGTTAAAATGTAAACATTTATTTCTTCAAGAGTAATATAAAGAGCTATACAGGCGCATGGTCCGGCTTAGAGAGAACTTATGCGTTTTGGACGATCTTTAGTTGTGGCATCATGCCATGCTCTTGTTTAGCGCTTTATTTTAATCTTGAAGAAATAAAGGTTTACGTTTTCACTCTAACCTTTTTCCAATACCGTAGCAACTTTGGACAATGCCACATCATAAGCAATAAACCTGCTGGATGTAAATTACACCTATGGCAAAGTGGTGAATCTCTCAGCTCAATCCTAAATAAAAATTGAGATATACCCTATGTATCAAGTAGATCTGCGAAAGACTTTAGGTATTGTTTCTAAAATTTCATTCCATACCCATCTTCCAAGGGCCCAATATCATCCTCCCATTTACTTACTGAATTAACTTGACACTACAAAAAGGCAATTAAAGGGTTTGTTGTAAGGAAAAAATATTTACAGTATTCCCGAACGGATATCTCTCCCGAAATTAGACACTTTTGTAATGTATTTTCCTTACACTTAGGCCATGTTCACACGGCTTACTTGTGGGGTGTATTTCGCCCCGCAATTACGCGGTGTATCGGGGGGGGGGGGGGGCGCGGGGCGGGGGGGTCGGCACCTCGCCGGCCCCATAGACGTGCATTATCCACGGCGCGGATACTCCGTGAATAAGTAGCATGTCACTTCTCTCCCCGCTCGGCGTATTGTCCGAGCAGGGAGAAGAGACGTAATCCATAGTTCTCTATGAGAACTATGGATTACCGTAATGACTGGGACGTATTTCAGCCCGTAATTCGCGCCGTACTGCGTAAAATACGTCCCAGAATAAGCCGTGTGAACATAGCCTTATTGTGGGCTTCCTGCAGTTCTACATCAGCTGTTTGATGAGGAGAAGCTGAATAATTCTGTGTGCTGGGGCACACAGGAAACAGTTCTGTGTCAAGCTCAGGAGATCATGTGATCAGAGTGTGTTTTTTTCAGGTTAGCTTTTTAGGTCACAACACTTTGATCCTGTCTCCCAAAGCTTTTAACATGAGATACAAAGCAAGGGTCATGCACTGAGGTTATGAGGGAAAAAAAGCACAGCAAAGGAACCTGAAGCTTGCAGCTTTACAGGGCAAAGGGAAACAGTTTTTAAAGTGTAATTTCTGCTACTTAACTATACAAAAGGGAGACCACACACAGCACAGGAAGGGCCCGAATTAGCACAAAAAAATTGACAAAGAAATGAATGAGGACTCAGGCAAGCCACTGATTCTTGTTTAAGTTTGCTGGACAACTATTTTAAGCGCAATTGACATATACTTTTTTCCTCTTAATTCCCCATTTTTTCTCTTTGCTCTCCTCCTTTTACAAATTAAAATGTTGTCTTCCTATTGCATTCAGAGTAATAATACCTTTAAAAGGAAACTTCATATATAAACAAGTTAATGTGTTTCATACAAAAAGTTATTTAAAATTAATGACCTCTTCCTCTGTTATATACACTGCATATGTTACTAAAAAGTAACATATGTTCTAAAGCGTATTAAGTGATTTTTTTACACTGTTTGCCGGTCCGCAGAATTTCCTGCATGTTCCTAATGCAAACAGTCTTGTAGAAATCCTGCTGAGAACAAAGGAGTTATTCTCCTGCTTATCCATTCCATTTTTGGCTGTGATTTTGCCGATTGTCAGGGTTTAGGGTTAGGACTTAAATAGGTGTTCCCACCATACATATTGATGACATATCAACAAAATCTATACCAAGCTCAGCTGAACTCAGAAATCCCATTGATTTCAATGGGAGAGTTCTGACCACCTCTCAGTTCAAAACAGAGATGCTTTGGGGCTGGTTCTCAATATAGGCAAGGGTCCCAGAGGTAAATGCCCCACTGTTACAATACATTAATGGCATATTCTATCAATATGCCATTAATGTGTATAAGGGGAAAACCCCTGTAACTAACTTTGCGGCCTACTACAAACAAAACACATTGGGTGAGGACTCTGGCTTCAGAGTGTTGTCTTACAGCTACATCTAAGATTGTGAGGAAGAGGGGCGCGTGGCTCAGCTCCTGGGAAACAAGATCATTATATATTTGTTTTAACTGCAATATGGGACACAATAATATACAAGAAAATGAAATTGAGGAAGGAAGTCCAGAATGATTACATTATCTTTTTGTGCTTTGTCTCTGTCTAGTGTTCCTGTCTTACTGAATATGTAGTTTATTCTGCCAGTATCAGGTTATACAGCAGGAGTAACTGAGAAGACTGATCTCCTCATTTTGTGTGAAAAGTTTCAGTAGAAGTTGTGTTTTATTATTTAACTCATTCTGGGACGTGGATTCCAGTTGGAGATCTAATCTGCATGTACACTACTGATTAGGACCACCAACTCAACTCCTGAGCCGAGAATAAGCAGGGTGTCAGTGGTGCCCTAATCTCTCCCTGGTTCACCCTACCTACAGCAGAGCAACCACCCTGAAAAGGGCAAGCCCGCACTGGAACCTAATCCTGAACAGACCCTGTCAAAAACAGGAAGCAGACAAACAGGGGACAGACAAAACAGAATACAAACAGTTAGGCAATGACAGGGGAGCCGAGGTCAGACCAGGAGAGAACGCAGTACCAAATCAGAGAGCAGGAGAGTAACTGAGATATGAACCAGAGAAACAATAATCTAGCAAATCTGAACAAACATAGTAGCCAGGACACAAGAACAATCATATGCACCCCAGCCAGTGATTGGGCCCAGGACTTAACCCACACAACTCTGGAAGAGGCTAAATAAACTGGAAACCTTAGGGGGGTGGTTGCACACTGTTGACAGAGGGACTTAAAGGAGTTGTCTCATTACAAGCTTTCAGCCTCTCTCTGTGCCTGGCAGTTGAATTCAGGGGCGTGCTTGTTGTCTGCCTCTTCTCCTCCCTCTTTCCCCCTCCCCTCAGCACACAGACAGCTCTCCTTCCTAACTTCTATACAGCAGGGGAGGGGGGGGGCGAGGGGGTTTGCTGCCAGAGTTCACCCTGTGTGTTCATGCCTAGGTCTGCTGAAGGCTCCTGGATAAGCTGTATTCTTAGCTCCACGGAGACAGAGAGAGGGCTGATCTATGAGTGTGGAGCAAGAGGTCTGTGAATCTGTGTATGCTAATAGCAGAGCAGGGGGGATGCAAGTGTTCCTATACCCCCTGCTTAGCATACAAATCTGCACATCTCCAGCAACAAACAGAACATACACAGGGCAGCTGTGAAGTGTTACTATACTCCGGATGTGTCACTAGTACAGCAGTGCATGAAGCATTCACATGCCCCCTGATCTGTATAGTATTATTATAGTTACAGCTCCACAGACATCATGATTATAGTAACACACAGGGTCACTGTAGTCACATCTATTGATCAGCCTCATCTCTGCTCTTCTCAATCTGTGTAGAGAGCAGGAGGAAGCAGGCACACACAAGGTTAATCCAGGCAGCACAGACACAGAAGCCAGAGTCCTCCCCCTCCCTCCACTACAGAAGTATTCTGTGCAGGAGGGGCTCTCTGTATTCAGAGGCTGATGAGTCATACAGACCTGACAGCCAGTGAGATAAAGATCAACAGGTTGGCTGCTATAGAGATTTGAGAAGCTGATGTACTACTACTAACAGGGCTAACTCAAAATCAGTAGGACATTTGTAATGAACATATATTGCAAAGCTGCTTGTTTTTAAAAGATCTTTTAATTAAAACCCAATCATTGTAGCGAGACAACCCCTTTAAATAACAACTATATATCAATCTGTTTAGCTCTTCCTACTCCTAATGATGTAGCATTTTCAAAAGGACATGTTCTCTTTAAATAAAATCTGTTTATTTGCATCAGTGCAATGTTGAAAGTAGTAGCTTAACTTTGGTTACTACAAGCTGCACAAACACAATGTAGGGATTTTAATAAAATTAGAGCAAAGAAAAAGCAGATGTATGATCTGTAAAAAACAATTAGGTTGATGTTCCACTTTGGCAAAGGAATCATATTAGTTGATATAGAAACCTCTTTGGTTGTTATTGACAACTTGTTTTGCTAAATCTGCCATATTTTCTTTAAGACCATCTAAGCTGTGATACATGACATCTAATAAATGGTAGAAAAAGCACTTTTCTGCTCTTGAATATATTCTTTGTTAAAGGTCACAGTCATCCTTGGGATCTAAAGCAACTTTGTAATGACAGCATAGCAGACAAAGAGATGAAGAATTGGTCCAAAGTCATGAAAAGGTCATGGAGGGAGGAAAACCTACAAGGCTTTTCTGTCCTGGGGGACACCAAAAAGGCTTTTTTTTATCTTTGTTACGGGACCCCTAATTTCTATGTATGCGTCTTGTAAAATAAAACATTTTTTCAGGTATCTTCTGTGCTAAGCTATAGTGGGACATTGGTATAGAGGGTGCAAATGTTGCAGTTATGGGGACCTTAGGTGTATTCACATTGGGATCTACATTAAATAAATATCTACAACCACTGATGTTTGTGATTAAATCAATCTCAACAACACTGCATCAGACGAAATGACAGGATATGGCTGAGTTTAAAGACTAGTATCTAGAATATAGATGTGCTAATATATGTATCAAGAGCAGATGACAGGACAGTCAACCAATGGAGTTCTCTCCACACTCCAAGATGCCAACAATTATAATATTCATCAGACCAAAGGCAATGTTCACACGGCTTAAAATTGGACGTATTTCAGTCCGTAATTACGCGCCGAAGTGCGCAAATTACAGCTGTAATCCATCCCAGTCATTACGGTAATCCACAGTTCTCATAGAGAACTATGGATTACGTCTCCTCTCCCTGCCCGGCGAATACGCCGAGGGGGGAGATAAGTGACATGTCAATTACCAGCGGCGTATACGCGCCACTGGTAATGAAGGTCTATGGGCTGGCGATGTGCCCACCCCCCGCTCCCGCCCCCGCTCCCACAACGCCCCACGGCGTAATTGCGGGGCGTAATTACGACCTGCAAATAAGCCGTGTGAACCTAGCCAAATAGTTTCAATATAAGTCACACATATTAATGATCACATTTGGAGTCCAGCGGTATCGGACATCCTATAAAGCTTTCAGTATATCAATATAGATGTACATAGCACTATTCCATAAGGAATCAGCATAATGTCCATTCCTATAGTGGGATGAAGCAAGGCTTCTTGTCTAACTGCTTCCTCCCACTATTGTAATGGACATTATGCTGAATTCTCTGAATACTTTGCCGACAGCTACATACAGGTTTTCTATTTAGATGCTTAAAGTTTTATATGATGCCCGATAATGCTAGACTCCAAATTTGATAATTAACATGTGTAACTTATATTGAGGCAATTTGGTCTGCTGAATATTATAATTGTCAGGTTTAAAGACTATACTATACAAACACCTTGGGTAGTTTACTACTATTTATCTATACATTAGGAAACTGCTGTTTACTAGAAATAAAGTAATTTTATCTTTTAAATCACAATAAGCTGCTTAAGGAGTTTTCCCACAATTGACACTTTTCACCTATCTTTAAAATGGGTAATAAATGTCTAATAGTTGGGGGTTACTCTATTAGGACTCTAAGATCACTAGAAAAGGGATGGCAAGTTCACTGTTTCCTCTTTACTTAGTCAGGAAGTGTGAATAGAGAAGTGGTTGATCATGTGTGCCACTGCTCCATTCAAACGCTATGGCATGGCTATGATGTTTTTAGAAAAACCCTTTACAGTCGATAGAAAAGAATGATATATATGCTTCAAATGTTTACTGTAAGATCCTATACAAAGTTTTTCAATAATATTTCATGTCTGCATAGGGTTTCATTTGTACGTGCAGTTTAATACAAGAGAACAATTGTCAATGGAACAGTCCTAGAAACAGAACACGGAAACGAAATAAAAAATGTCAGGGACATAAAAAACACTTAAAAAGTCAGTGTCTCTTTAATTGTATCTTTTCTGTTTCTTTACATTAGACAGTCCTGGACATTTTCAGTTCAGTTATGCACCACAACACACTTTGCTGTCCATCTTGTTAGCCATAAAGGGAGATAATTGGTATCTACGCTGGATAAGCTGTACAAAGTGTGATATCCAGTGGGACATAAAGCAGGTTCTGACCGTGACAACATGATGGCATTTAGCCAAAATTACATTCTTACACATTTTACACTTGAAAGTTCAATCCCAGCTCATCTAATTATCATAATAAAAGTTAATATGGTTTCTAATATACATGTACAATTGAAACCAGAAGTTTACATACACAATATAAAAAGACACATCTGCATATTTTTCTCACTATCTGACATGAAATCAGAATATACCTTACCCGTTTTTTCTACAAAGTCAAAAGTTTACATACATTTCATTAGTATTTGGTAGCATTGCCCTTAAACTTTATGACTTGGGTCAAACGTTTTCGATATCCTTCCACAAGATTCTCACAATAGTTGGTAGGACTTTTGGTCCATTCCTCCTGACAGAACTGAACCAAGTTTGCAGGTCACCTTGCTCGCACCTCTCTTTTCAGCTTTGTCCATACATTTTCAATAGGATGGATCAGGGCTTTGTGATGGTCACTCCAAAACTTTGACTTGGTTATCCTTAAGCCACTTTGTAATCAATTTGGCAGGCAGTATGCTTCGGGTCATTGTCCATTTGGAAGACCCATTTCTGCCCAAATTTTAACTTCCTGGCTGATGACTTGAGATGGTGCTTCAGTATTGCCACATAATCTTTTTTTCCTCATGATGCCATCTATTTTGTGAAGTGCATCAGTCCCTCCTGCAGCAAACCAACCCCACAAGATGATGCTGCCCCTCCTCCCCCCGTGTTTCACAGTTGGGTTGTTGTTCTTAGGCTTCCAAGCTTCTCCCTTTTTGCTCCAAATGTCAGACCATAGGACATGTCTCCAAAAATGTAGGTCTTTGTTCCTGTGGGCATTTGCAAACATTAATCTGGCTTTTATGTGCTTCTTTTGGAGTAATTGCTTCTTCCTGGCAGAGTGGCCTTTCAGTTCATGTTGATACAGTACTCGTTTCACTGTGATCAATGACACAATCTTACCAACTTCCACCAGTATGTTCACAAGGTCTTTTGCTTTTGTTCTTGGGTTGATATGAACATGTCGGACCAAAGCACGTTCATCTCTGAGACACAGAACCCATCTCCTTCCTGAGCGATATAATGGCTGGACATCCCTAAACTTGTCTCTACTTGGGTATAATTGTTTGTACAGATGAACAAGGCACCTTCAGGTATATGGAAATTGCACCCAAGGATGAACCAGACTTGTTCAAGTTCACTGTTCTCTTCCTGATATCTTGGCTGATTTCTTTAGACTTTCCCATGATGTTACACACACAAGCAGTGTGTTTCTGGTGTGTTTTAAAATACATCCACAGGTGTGTCTCTAACTCAGATGTTGCCAATAAACAGAATAAGAAGCTTATAAAGTCATGACATCATATGGGCTGTCCGAAATTGTTTAAAGGCATAGTAATTCTAGTGTATGTAAACTCTTGTCTTTACAGAAACTAATAAAAATGCCTTAAAAAATGCTCTCCTTCTCCTGATTCTGGTATTTGGCAAATACAAAGAGTACAAATAATTTTGTTAATTCTAATTGACCTAAAACGGGTAAGGTTAATTTTGATTTCATGTCAGAGAGTGAGAAAAACATGCATATGTGTCTTTTTATATAGTGTATGTAAACTTCTAGTTTCAACTGTATAATATAAATATTACATCTGAATTTGTTATGAAATATTAAAGGTATTTTAAGACTATGTTCACACGGCATTGGACAGTCTTACTATATAGTTACATAGTTCGCACAGTTGAAAAAAGGCATACGTCCATCAAGTTCAACCAAGGGTAGGGAAAAAAGTGGACGGAGAGAAAAATGTGGATGGAGCCTCCTATTCTTCTCTTGAGTAAGAAACTCCACTGTCTACACGTCAAAGATTTATAATCAACTTCTGACGTGAGTTTGGGATTTTGAAAACTGAAAAACCATCTGTAAACTATTCCCATACACCTCAATAGCAAATTGGAGCTGTAGTATACACCGACGGTTTTGCTAACAATTTGGAATATGTACATTCTTCCACCATATTTCACTTGGAAAATGGCTGTTTCAATTCAATGGGATGGTCAAATCCAAAAACTGTTTAAAAAAAAAAAAAAAAAAAAAAGTGCACAAAAAAAGAAGAACGATTGTAAAATACCGTTAAAATACTGGACGGAATCTAATTCCGATCTGAACAGTATTTATGCTTTACAGTGTCAAAGCAGCCTAAGGAACACCTTCCTCTACCTATGTATTATGATTCCAAAATAACAGCAGGACAAACAAAGATAAGCAGAAGATTAGAGTTTATAACAACAAGTGTCAGCTTTTCTCATTGCTACTTGATTTTACTGCAGTGGCTAGGTGTTTTATGCTGGTGTATGGATTTTATACACTATTATACACTGGTCTTTGTGTGGTGTTTTTTCATTATTAACAAAGAGGGAAGAACAATGAGGAAAACTATGTATAAAAAGCACCCGTGGTGAAGTAGTGGACACAGTATATGCTGCAACACTACTACTAAATGTGAGAACTTAAAGGGGTTTTGCCACAATCTCATTTCATACCTCCTACATCCAGCTCTTCAGCTCTGTGTTCTCAGAAGGGGGCATGTGCAATTTGTTTGAATTACATATCATGTGACCGTGCAAGATGACATCACCAGGCCTTTCCTCTCTCTAGTCAAATAAAGTTCTGGTTATGTAGAGAGCTGTGAGTAATCACAATGTAGCTCAGAGGTAAAACTTTTGCCTCCAGGCACAAGGGTCCTCGGTTCAAATCCCTGCAGGAACCAAACCTGTGGATTTTTCTCCTCTTTATCAATGCACAGACCTGATTGAGGCTTATTTTTTTGCACTGTTTGAATAATTACTAAGAGGTACAGAGGACAGGGGTAGAATGACAGCCCCTGGGGTTTGAACACTCAGTAGCTGCCTGAGACGGGAGGTGATATCTGTGTATGTGCGACCAGGACTGAGAAGCTCTCAGCCCTGGTCGTATCCCCTGGAGACGAGCTGTAAACAATAAACACTAAAGGAACAGCTAAGACAAAAACAGTCCAGATTTTTTAATAATGATGAATGGTGAAAATGCTTATTATTTAATTTACAAACTTCCCACGTCACTTTTACTTCGTGGCAAAACCCCTTTAAGAACCTGGTCTATCAACATGACTCAGGTTTTTCGATGTAAGAGCAAGAAATATGTGACAAAAAAATGGATTTAGTCTTTTTGATAGGTGGTAAATATTCTTATAATCGTCTACTAACACATATGATTTCACCCTTGTGTCTCTCAAAATATTGTATAAAAAAGTCCAATAAAAATTACTGTCAAGTATAATTTTTTTCATACAACTGACTATGACCAAAGTCTTTGCTACTGAGGACTACAAAGTAAGGCTGAATGAGAGTCTCTTGGGTACAAAAGTGTGGGAAAACTAGAAATGTACCAATTAGGCATTTATAAACAATAATGTCTAGTTATGTGAAATGCTACATTGTTATCACACTTCATGCTGTGAGTTCAGAGACCAAGAATTACGATATGTCTGAAATAAATCATGACCTGACAACCAGAGAATAAGGCTTTTCAATAATTTCTTCTAGCGGGACAATAACTGTGTGAGTTATACATGTGCAACAGATCAGAGTCAATCTTTTATCTAATACCTCCTGGGATTTCAAGGTAATGGATGCATGATTAACATCCCAGTAGACCTTGGTTTAAAGACCGGTTGATCTTTTATACAAAAGACAAGAGAATGAGACAGATACAATAGGAACTAAGAACATCAGAATGGTTGTTAGGCTAGAACATCCTTATTTTCCTGTGCAATCATTTAACATGGGGTTTGTACAACAGGGATCTCCTTGTCAATGTTCTTCTTCCTCAATCCATCAGTAAAAAATTGGATAGATGAAACTTGTCTGTAGAACATTTCAACACATTAGTAGGACTACCTAGCCAGTCTGCTATGTTTAGACTCTGTTCGCACCACGGTGTTGGACTACGTCTAAAAGAGATTTTCTCACCACAGTGATCAGCTTTTAACATAGCTTTTAAATAATAAAGAGTAATAAAAAGTAGTAAATAAAACAAATATATTGCTGTGTTGATTTTTCTTTGGTTAGAAGATAAAAATGTTCTCTTCTCTTAGAGCACTCAAGTTTCTCTAATCACCGACCACTCTTTCCTGCTTTTGCTTATCTCTCATTGCTCCAAGCTGCCGTCAGTCAGTCCGTCCATCGCGAGTCACTTCTTGCAGAGTCCTATCTCTAGAAATACTTTGTTTACGCAACTAAATATGAAGCTTTCACACTTTAGAGCTCTGCTGCCTTGTATAGTACACTTTATAAATCTCCTGCATCTCACGTTAGTGTAACAGAAATGGCTAGGAACAGAGGAGCTGATGTGTCAATAACTGCTATAAACTCACAAACAGTATGAGCAGGAAGTGTGGCTGGCTGTGGCTCTGTGAAACTGCATGTTGAGAAAACCCCTTTAAGGATAAATTCAGTTACCACAAAAGCACCCAAATGTGTCTTGAAAACTCTCATAGGTTCTTACGGAAAATCATGCATCAGCAGAGTGTTTTTTGCCATATGTTTGACAACAACTGGATACAGTTTTTTATGTGCAAAAAAAGCACATTAAAGCATATATTTTATTACAAGGTAAGGCAATAGAAGATGTATGGTTTGTAGATGTATTGGCATTCAGGTTTCTGTAGTGTAGTGGTTACTACGTCCACCTTACACTTGAAAGGTCACATTTTTTGCCAGTTTGGAAATGGGTATAAAAATGTAATTTTCCTATGTGAGTTGCATGGTGGTTAGCTATGGTGGTTAGCATTGCTTTGCAGCACTTTATACTTAGGGGGGACATTAATGAACTTCGACGCGCCGAAGTTCAAGGTCTCATCATTTTTCTGTGTAAACTGCGCCTGATGTATGCCAGTGGCCAAAGTGCGCTCATGGATGCTGTGTGAATTTCGACGCCTCCAGCTCATACAGACCACATTGAAATAGGTCTGCCTGTTGGAGCTGTAATGCGCCTCACTTTGCAGACCGGCATTCATACATGCATCGAAGTTTTCGAATGTGGCGACCCGCCCTCAGAACGCCCACAGCACGCCCCTTCATGTTAGGCGCATTGGAAAGTGGCAAAGCTTTCAACTAATGCGTCTAACACATATACTAGGTGCGTCCGACATCGGAGCAGGCACAGTGAGGTGCATTATACTCCAGAAAAAGTGTGAAAAGCCCGATCATATCTGTCCCCCCCTAGAGTCAAAGCTGACCAAGGAAAACCCGTGCATGGAGTTCTTACTGCTATTATATGGATTTCCTCTGGTTACAATGGTTTCTAATCATGTCTGAAAAATATACTAAAAGATTAATTGGCTTTTCATGAAAATTGGAATGTGGGTCTGAAAATTAAAAAACATTCTGCATGGGACATGGTTTGATGTAAATGGTAATGCTACCTGTTCAGGACTGAAGAACATGTAGTGCTATACAGTATAGGAAACAGAAGCAAATACTAAATTAGATGCATACAGTTAAGCAGACTTTTTGGGGAGAAAAAGAAAAAAAATGGTTTGCCCCATGTATTGTTGAATATACTTCCATTGTTTCTAATAATTCTTATAAAGTAAATCAATAATTCATGTAATAGCAGATATTTGCCCATTTTCTATTAACAAAGTACAGATGAGCAGAGAAGCTGCCATCACTACCAGGTGTCTATTGACCTACATCTAAGTAGAAATTTCATATCTGTCCTAAGTAGAGATAGTTGGTGTATTTGAATTTAAAGTACTATAATCATTTTTTTTAAGTCAAAAATTGTATACTCATTATTTCATAACTGAATGAGCTCCCCTGGTGTAAATGCATGCAGCTATAATTTTATCATTTACTCATCTGGCTTAGTAAATAGAAGACGCATTTTTGAACATCATTTTTAACTGCCCTTGTGATTACTATATTTCTCTTAGAATATATGAATATAGGGCAATGCTGATTTGTATATAACAGTTTTGAAAGGTTTTTGTCTATGACAGTATTATACTGTGACAAGAAACCACAAGCATGCCAGCCCCCTGGAGCCCGCCTGGGACAAAATGAACAACATTTTAAGAGGAGACTGGTTATTTTCACTAAGCTCTGGAGAACAGATCATGTCTAATCAAATGGCTATGTATAAAATGTTCTCAGTCAAACAATTCTGAAGCAAACATAGAATGACTAGGAACAGACAGGATCATGGCTCATTTGTAAAATATATAATGCTCTCTGTCTGGCCTACTGCTGTTACTTCTTTATCGCAGTTTAAAGAAAAACATACCAGTGGAATAACAGGGATATTTGATTGCACATGTGGAGTTATAAAATACCTTGAATGTGTCTAGGGAGTTATCTTTATCCCAGGTCATTTTCTGATGCAAGCGAAATCTCTAGTAATGAAAATAGCATAGCATAGGAAATATATAATGACCATGTGGCATAATGCTTAGCATTGCTGTGCTGAGTTCTGGTTCACAGACCTTATATCTTCTCCAAATCCTGCTCCACATTGTCATCATACCCATAGCATACACTACTTCACATATAATGTATAACATTTTATATACATATAAATTTACACTGTTATACAAGCTGTACACTGACTAATTTACATTGTATAAAAGTGTCATATCTTCAGTGTTGTCCCATGAAGTTTAAATTCACTATATGAAAAGACACATATGCATGTAATATGAAATCAGAATAAACCTTACCTGTTTTAGGTCAGTTTATTTAAAATTTAAAATTATTTATATTTGCCGAATACCAGAATAGAGAGAGAATAAGGCATTTTTATTACCTTCTGTAAAGTTAAAAGTTTACATACATTTCATTAGTATTTGGTAGCATTGTCCTTAAACTGTATGACGGTCAAACACTTTGGATATCCTTCCAAAAGCTTCTCACAATAGTTGGTAGGAATTTTGGCCCAAACCTCCTGACACAACAGGTGTAACTGAGCCCTGTTTGCAGGTCTCCTTGCTCGCACCTGCTTTTTCAGCTTTGCCCATAAATTGTCAATAGGATTGAGATCAGGACTTTGTGATGGCCACTCCAAAACATTGACTTGGTTATCCTTAAGCCGCTTTGTAACCAGTTTGGCAGTATGCTTCGGTCATTGTCCAGTTGGAAGACCCATTTCCACCTAAGCTTTAACTTCTTGGCTAATGTATTGAGATGTTGCTTCAGTATTGCCACATACTCTTCTTTCCTCAAAATGCCATCTATTTTGTGAAGTGCCCCAGTCTCTTCTGCATCAAAACAACCCCACAACAAGATGCTGCCACCCCGTGTTTCACACTTGGGAGGGTGTTCTTAGGCTTCCAAGCTTCTCCCTTTTTCCTTCAAATGTAACAATGGTCATTATGGCCAAACAGTTTAATTTTAGTTTTGTCAGACCACAGGACAGGTCTCCAAAAATTTAGGTCTTTGTGCATTTGCAAACATTAATCTGGCTTTTATATGTTTCTTTTGGAGTAATCGGTTCTTTCTGGCAGAGTTGCCTTTCAGGCCTTGTTGATATAGTACTCGTTTCACTGTGGATGATGACACAATCTTACCAGCTTCAGCCAGCATCTTCACAAGGTCTTTTGCTTTTGTTCTTGGGTTGATATGCACATGTCGGACCAAAGCTTGTTCAACTCCTTTCTGAGCGGTATGGTGGCTGGACATTCCCATATTGTTTGTACTTGCTTATAATTGTTTGTACAGATGAACGAGGCATCTTCAGATATCTGGAAATTGCAACCAAGGATGAACCAGACTTGTGCAACTCTTCTTGGTATCTTTGCTGATTTTTTGGACTTTCCCATGATGTTACACACAGAAGCATTGTGTTTCTGGTGTACTTTAAAATACATCCACAGGTGTGCCTCTAACTCAGATGTTGGCAATAAACCTATTAAAAGCTTCCAGAGACACGACATCATCATATGGGCTATCCCAAATTGTTTAAAGGCATAGTAATTCTAGTGTATGTAAACTTTTGACTTTACAAAGCGTAATAAAAAATGCCTTAAAAATTATCTCTCATTATTCTGCAGTTTGGTAAATATAAATAATTGTGGTAATTCTAATTGACATAAAACAGGTAAGGTTTATTCAGATTTCATATCAGAGTGAGAAAAACATGCATATGTGTCTTTTTATATAGTGTATGTAAACTTCTGGTTTCAGCTGTATATATACATAGGACAACACTGAAGATATGACACTTTGATACAATGTAAATTAGTCAGTGTACAGCTTGTATAGCAGTGCAAATTTGTTCTGCCCTCAAAATAACTCAACACACAGCTATCAATGTCTAAACCACTGACAACAAAAGTGATTACACCCCTAAGTGAAAACGGACAAATTGTGCCTAAAGTGTCAATATTTTGTGAGGCCACCATTATTTTCCAGCACTGCCTTAATTCTCTTGGGCATTGAGTTTATTAGAGCTTCACAGGTTGCAGCCACTGGAATACGCTTCCACTTCTCTATGACAACATCACAAAGCTGGTGGATGTTACAAACCTTGCACTCCTCCTCCTTCCACAGAGGATTTCCCACAGATGCTCAATAGGGTTTAGGTCTGGAGACATGATTGGACACCCAGCACCTTTCCCCCTATTTTCTTTAGCAAGGCAGTGGTTATCTTGGAGGTATATTTGGGATCATTGTCATTTTCAAATACTGCCTTGACACCCAGTTTCCAAAGCGAGGGGATCATGCTCTACTTCAGTATGTCAAAGTACATGTTGACATTTATGGTTCCCTCAATGAACTGTATGCAGTCCCAAACCATGACACTCCCATCACCATCCTTGACTGTAGGCAAGACACACTTGTCTTTGTACTCCTCACCTGGTTGCCGCCACACACACCTGACACCATCTGAACCAAATAAGTTTATCTTGGTCACATCAGACCACAGTTCCAGTAATCCATGTCCTTAGTCTGCTTGTTTTCAGAAAACTAGTTGTGGGCTTTCTTGTGCATCATCGTTAGAAGAGGCTTCCTTCTGGGATGACAGCCAAGCAATGTGCAGTGTATAGTCTGAGCACTTACAGGCTGACCCCTCCACTCCTTTAACCTCTGCAGCAATGCTTACATTACTCATACGTCTATTTTGAAAGACAATCTCTGCATATAATGCTGAACACGTGCACTCAACTTTTGTGGTTGACCATGGCAAGACCTGTTCTGAGTGGAACCTGTCTTGTTAAATTTCTGTATGGTCTTGGCCACCGTGCTGAAGCTCAGTTTCAAGGTGTTGACAATCATCTTATAGACTAAGCCATCTTTATGTAGAGCAACAATTCTTTTTTTTTAAGATCCTCGGACAGTTCTTTGCCATGCAGTGTCATGTTAAACTTCCAGTGACCAGTATGAGAGAGTGTGAGAGCGATAACACCAAATTTAACAATCCTGCTCCCCATTCACACCTGTGTGTGTATGGTCATTGTGTATGTGCCTTTCAGTGGGGATCCACATATACTGTACTTAACTAGATAACACCCCAATGTCCTAAAATGTAGTTAGATCAATATAGAACCCTTTGGCGAGTTCGGTTTGGCTCACAGTGAATATTTTAAGTACTTACAATGTTATAATCAAACTATCACTCCATGAGTCTGTTTAAAAAAAACACTGTTGGCGTATATGCAAGACTTTATTGGATAAATGCATTGTAAGAGGGTGTCCTTTTGGTACACTTTTGCAGTTTTGGCCAGGGTATGTTGGAAACTGCAGCCCCAGCTGTATTAAAAAGTGCAACTGATTTTCAAATAAACTGTATACAGAAAAAGGTATACTGTAGGATATACATTTTTAAACCTCTTGCCAACATTTGACATACATTTACTACATTTATTTCACTCGCTGAGCCCACTCTATAAGGCTATGTTCACACGGCTTATTTTGGGACGTATCTCGCCCCGTATTTCGTGGCGTATTGCGCTAATTACGGAGCAAGATACATCCCAGTCATTACGGTAATCCACAGTTCTCAGAGAACTATGGATTACGTCTCCTCTCCCTGCTCACACAATACGGTGAGCGGGGAGATAAGCGACATGTCAATTAGTAGCGGCGAATACGCGCCGCTAGTAATGAATGTCTATGGGGCTGGCGCGCCCCCGTACACACGGCGTAATTGCAGGGCGAAATACATCCAGCAATTTAGCCGTGTGAACATAGCCTAACTGGTGTGTGTTGGCTGCTTATTAGTGTTGACACCCAGCACCAGCAACTGGATCAAAGAACACTCAGATCCTGGCTATTTAACCACACAGATAACATGGTGAACAAAACAGGGGAATCAAAATTATTAAAAGGCAGTGCCGCTGTCCATTATGGCATCTGGGCACTGACTAGTTGTCATGGCAGCTGGGGCCTAATAAAGGCCTCCATATCTGCCATCTAAGCAGTTGTATTGAAAAATATTGTATAAGCAAACCTGCCCACTAGTGGTCAAGCACACTAGGGAAACAAAGTACTCTAAGAAAAAAAAATTAAAACAGTTCAAAACACCAACTGCTTTTAAAATTGTACACATAAAACAATAAAAATGGTAAACATAATTGTGTGAGGGCTAGTTTAACAGAAGAATAAAAAAGGTACTGGTCTTGGAAGGCGGGAAGGAAAAACTAATGTGAAACAAATTCCCAGCGGCGAGAAGGGGTTAATTGCGTTCAATAACAACCCTATGCAATTCTAGAGCTGTGGACATATGTTCAGTGAGACCATTTAAGAAACTTTGAATGTGGTGTCAATTTAGCTTGTGTGTTTAAAGGGGTTGTATCATTTCATTAAATGGTCTTCAGAATAAGGGGACAGTGAAAACAAACAAATTTGAAATTGGATGTCATTAGCAAGCTCTTGTTTTCAAAATTTGTCCCTTATCTTCTGTTTCTGAAAACCAGTTCCCCCCAGTGCCTTCGGATTCCTCCTTTCCCCTATCCTGTGGTTGGGATGGCTCTAAATTTACATTGGGTTCTGCCCCCGGTGGGATTCAGGGGAGCGGGGGTTTCCCCTGTCTCCCCCAAACCAGAGAAGGGCCCCACAGGAATTTCACTCTTCCACCCCCCGCAGCGCACAGAAGGCTAGGTCACACGGTGTATTTGCAGGGCGAATTACGCCCCGCAATTACCCCGTGGGGGCCCGGGGGCGGGGGGGGGGGAAAGGGGGGGGGCCGGCACCTCCGCGGGAAATTTCACATGTCAAATCTCCCCGCCCGGCGGAATTCGCCGAGCGGGAGAAAGGAGACAAACCAAAAGTTCTCTATGAGAACTGTTTTAACGTAATGACTTGGACATATACCCCGTAATTTGACACCCCAGCCGTAATTAGGATTAAATACCCATTTTAAGCCTTGGGAACAGGGCCCTAACACTGAGGCTTCTAAATCAAAAAAAGCAAAAAAATGTCTCCTCATTCCCTGCCTCTACTTCAGAAAAAAAAGGGGCCGACAATTTACCCCACACCCACAGAAACACACTGCAGCTGATTGACAACAAAAAAAACAAAAAAATTGTCCCAGGGCCAAACTTCCCATAAGGGGGAGTTTTCCCCCCTTCAAGGAACACGGAATCAACTGTCAAACCTCCAGCGGGAGGGGAAAGTTTTACGTCAATTAACATATGGGTTTTAAAAAAAAAGCTTAAAAAAAATTCCCTGCAAGGGAAGAGGACCCAGTGGATGTGCCCTGATGGGGGGGGGGGAGAAACGGGCCAGGAGCCAGCACAACAGGAAGGGGGGTGAGGTCATCACCCTTCGGGTTAAAAAAACCCAGCGGGGAGGGAAAAAAAACCCTATATTTTTAAGCGAAAATTGAAAAAAACTTTGAAACACACGAACTGAAAAAAGCGATACATCCCCTTTAACTTCAGCCGTTTTTCAAATTTGTTGCCCACCGAAATACAAAACTGAAAAATTTAAACAGCCCAAAACTGCCTTTAATATTTGGCTGTTAAAAACCCTTGAAAATCTTAATAACACTTTTTTTTGTCTTTTAGAAAAAACTCTCAGAGAAACCCAGCAACTGGCTGTGTCTTCTACATTGATGATAATCCAAACCATCGTAAAATTCTCCAAGGTATTGGCCCATTGTAAACACAGTACTGTGTTTCTGCTTCATGTTAATAGTTGTCTGGGAAGTTGAAATGTGAATCTTTCCTTGTTATAAGAAATTGCTCCAAACTTGGGGAAAATAAAACGCCAAAAAAAGGATTACGGAATCTCCAAAACAAGCCAAAGGGCGCCACAGTCATCTTTTAAACCCCTTTAGGCCCCCAAACAAAATCAAAGGGGGCCCCCCACCCATTATACTTTCTTTTTTTAACATATCAGGGGGCCCCCTTTTTTGCCCCCCTGAAAAGGGGTACTGCCCTTTTTTCCCCCTAGGCCCACCCCTGTAACAACTGCTTAGTTACTGTAAGACCTGGAGGAAAAAACCCAAGGGGGCTGTAATGTCCCTTTCACAAATTTCCCAATAAATCTTCAATTTGGAATATTTTTGTAAAATAATAATCCAAGAAAAGGTTGCTGTAGAACATTAAACGCCTTAAGCGTACGTTCACACGATGGATTCTGACACTGACATTGTCAGCGCCGTTAGCGTCCTATCCTCAACGAAAACTCTGGTTGTAAAAGTGAATTTTTAATGAGCACAAACTGTTTTCAATGGATTTTTCACCCCCAATACCATAGGGGGGCGCAAAATCTCCTTTTTGGAATTGATCATCTTTTGTAAGTGGGAAAATAAAAAAAGGGGGTAAAAATCGCATGGTAACGCGATCTATTTTACTTTGGGAACAAGGGAAAAGGGTGGGTTTTGGGACCGGGGTTCTAAACCCTCAAAAAATCACGTCCAAATCCTGGTTAACTACCCTTTTCAAAAAAAAATACCTTTAAAAGGGGTTGCCCAACCTAAATTTTTTATGATTTTTTTGCCATAGAGTGCCCATGTAAAATACATAAAAACCTATATTCACCACTCCCTTCACCTCCGTTCCAGCGCTGTGCTGTTTTCTTTTCTTTCTTCTGAACACTGATTGACTGCAGTGGTCATGTGCCACTGCCGAACATTACCATTCGGACCAGTGAAGTCAGGCAGAGGCACATGACTGCTGCAGCCAATCAGCAACTGCAATGGTGAAGTCCCCATCTGGGGGAAGAAAACGGAAAACCTAGGAGACGGCGCGTTGCAGGAACAGAAGTGAGGCAAGTATACAAAAAATTAAATGGCCACTACTATGGTGTGGACAACCCCTTTAATATCTGGTGAAAAAAACAGGACGAAGAACACTAAAACATGTGTTGGCTTCTATTCACACTATATTTAGGCCATGTTTTTTTTATGACTAAAACATTGCAACCAGATGCTCGCTACCATTCTCTACCTATGGTGTTAATTTGTGCATTTATACCCATCAGCCTTTTAATACAAATTAGAAACTCAAAAGGTAACGAAAAAGGAACTGAAAAAATGCCAGAAGAAATGCTTTAAATTGAAGACTTTCTCACATTAATTGTTCAATACAAGTTTAGCT